>WAAG01055858.1:339-20290 GCA_013390105.1 Tichodroma muraria | reverse complement strand
ACCTTCCATCCAAGATTAAACTCAATGTCTTCCCTGATTTTATTTTTTACCCAGCATAGCTTGCACTTAAATTATTTGGATTCTCTACCAAAAAAACCAAAATATCAATTGTTCAATCAATAAAAGTAATAGAAGACATAGAAGACATAAAAGCCAGAAAGCTCACAGTTACAGCTGCAAATCTGAAAATTGATTTGCTATTGAACAAAGCATAATTAATTCTTGTGCTCTGGTGTATAAAACTGGTTTAAATGAAAAGCTTTCTAGCCTTTGCTTTTCTGATACTAGTATAATTTAAAATTATGAGAACAAATCTTTTTAATTTCCCTGTTCTGCATGACCAAGAACATCAATTTATCCAAATTCAGTGAAATGTTTGGATCACTAATTTCTGAATAAAGTAAATAATTAAAAAAACTTGAAAAAAGTGAGAAAACAACTGCTAAAATTTCAGACTTTTGGAAAGTTTCTTCCAAAATAAGGTTTCCAGGAGTGCTTTGAAATACTCAAATAGACATCTAAAAATAGGAAATGGTTAAGTCTATTAAGTCATTTGTGCAAAACTGACTTGCAATATTTAGTCAGCCTCTTACAGCTGGCTTAGCAGCGGTAGTAAGGTTTTTACTCATTTACTTTAATGTATGTGAGTCAGAATTCTTTTAGTCAGTCTATGTCAGGTACAGATAATGCCAAACAAGCACACACAAAAGGATTAGTTCTGGGAATCTTTTATCAGCCTCTACTGCATTAGCGCTTCCCTCTGAAATTTTTAACTTTCCTTACACAACATTTAAGTATTTGATAGGTCATGCAAACAGAATTTTAACTCCCTTACTAATAATCTTGCAGGAGATGTGTGATAAAGTGATTCCCATGTGTTGTGTTGAAAGTTTACCTCCTACTTTTATTTCCAGGGTATTTTGCATGCCTTGCTCTATGTACTGCAGTAGAACACACAGGTGAAAAGAAATGGATGAACAGAAAACTACAGAAAGTTATCTTCTAAAACAACAAAAAGCAGAAACACCTGTGGCACCCATCCATTGCTCATGCAGTGATTCAAGCCATTTCAGCAGGAAGAGTTACCAATAATCTTGTTGCTCAGCTGCTTTACTGTACTATATAAGAAACAGGAAGTTCTCAGGATAACAACCTAATTTGCTATTGTTGAATATTTAAAGTACACTGTCAAGCATCATAATCACTTTTCTGTGCAGCTCTACATACTTCAAAATCACAGAGAAGGTCCTGGAAGGCAGCAGAATTTGGGATAATGGATGTCTCATGCCCACTGTCAACAGTTCCCACCAAGGAAAAGGTCAGGTGGAGTATGTGGCTGTTCAGAAGGGACCGTTTCTTCTTTAACAGCATTGCTAGCAGCTTGAACAAGGAAACAGAAAAGGAATTAGTCCTGTGAGCACACAGGGATGTTGTCTAAGCACGCAGGAGAACAGATGAAATGTCTGTGCCCCTTTTGAAAAGGCCCTTAAAGTACGTCTGCTGGTTGATACTCTTGATGAAAGAGTTTGAAAGTGGCATTACAGTTCATTACAAAAGTGGTATATCCAGGACACTTCTCCAGCTCATAAAACATCTGTTTACACCACAGACAGGATCTAGGCCATGACGATTAGGGACACACACTCTCAGCTCTCCGGCAGTCAGTCCCCGTTTAAGACAGCACATCCTCAAACAACTGTGTTCCTGGACAGCAAATATGGATATGGCAGACAAATGGAGCAGGCCTAGAATATTGCATGCCCAAATAAGAGGTATTCTGCACTGAAAAAAAGTAACATAAATCTGAATAAGCCTCTTTTTTTTCTTGCTATGCTTCATTCCCCTAGGTATGACTGCAGTCCCCACTTCTGCTCTAACTTCTTATAATCTGGGCTGGGAAAGAACCATTTGCCATATTTACTGTTACAATGTCTTGTCTTCTGAAGCAAACTTGTTTGAACACTCAACATGCTAGCCTGTTCAGCTTTACCATGCTCATTGAAACACTAGAGAAACACAGATTTCTGGGAATCTCAAACCACACTATTTGCTGATGTCAAACAAGTGGAATGTAAGGTCATTTGTGATGATCCACTGACTACTCATGGCAGAAGGACACTGTCTAGACTTGCTTGGTCACAGTAAGCCAAGGTCTGCACCAGGCTCCTTGGAATGGTATGTTTTGATGTAACTGCACCAGGCACTAGCATTACAAGGTTTGTACATACACAGCCCAAACCACAGAAGTTTCCATTTCAGTAAAGCAGCCTCCATGAGAAACATGAAATGCATCGCTCATGTGAAGACTTTTCCAAATCAGTCAACGAATCTTTCTGCATAACTGATCATCTTTTCCCCATCCCAAAGGAGAATTAATGCCTGCAGCTTGAAAGGAAACAGTATCACTAACTAGAAAATCCGTGCAGTCTCCTTAGAAGGGGATGCTCCTTAAAAGGAGTTCACTTGTTTGGGCTTTTTTATGTGTCCTTATCTTCTCTCTTGCTGGCACATCAGAGGCACAGGCTCCAGGGCTTGCAGGGGTGGGTTCAAAATCACAAGAAAAGAATCATTTAAGTATGATAGTTGTGCTCTTCCGTGCTGTTACTGAAGGCTCAGTTTCAGCAATGAAGCTAAATGTGCACAACAGCTTAGCAAAAAACTTTTCACAAAAAACTTCAAAGACATCCTAAATAATTCATCTATGCTAATTAACCAAGAGCTCAAGAAACTTTAAAAGAGAAACTTTGGTTACAGCACAACAAGAGATTTCCATGGGAACTGTGATGACAAACAGTGACATTCAATTCAATCAGCCTGGTCTTTTTTAAGACGTTTCTTGCATACCTGATAACCTTTGATTCTTTCCATCTCTTTACTGGCCAGTGGATTGCTCTTTACCACACAGACCAAAGCTTTCACAGCTGCATACAACCCTTCCACATCTGATGCCATGGCTACAAGTCCCAAAATAGCAGCAGCCCCACCAATGTACTGCAATGTAGTGGCAACAGGTTTGGGGACAAATGTTCGCACTCCTGAGCACAGACGGAGAAAATGAATTAAAATATATTCAAATTGAATGTTAGCAAGAAATAATTGTGAAAATGTGAAAGCAATTTTCATTTTAGCATTACTTGAACTATAAAAAGAAGGTTTCTAGAAGAATTATGACACCTCAGAAGAGGAAGTGAAGGAAATATAGAACAACGGTTTATAACCTAAGGTAATTGAATATATTTTCATAATGATGAATCATGAACTGAAACAAGCATCCCATGTGAGCAAAAAAAAATAAAAATAGTATATCCATAAAATATAAAAATGTTCAATATAAATACAACGAAGCACCATTAACATTCATGGATCACATGATTTATCTTCAAGACCTAAGTTCTTATTGACAAGTAATTAATAACTTTCAAGCATAATAATTCTTAAATGCTCAACTCACCCAAATAACCTATCAAAGCTGCACCAATGGAGCGTGCTGGTCCATTCAAATGCCCTGCTGAGTTATGTAGCAGCTTCACAGGTGTGGCATTTTCATGAGAAGAAATTGCCAGCTGAAGAAAACAAGAAAAAAAGCAGGAGTTGAAGGGAAGAGGTTTTTTTTTAATGCAAGCCTAAAATTCATAACTTATGAATTCTCCTACTGTGATCAAGACTAACACAGAACAAACCCAGATGAAGCCTTCCCTCTCAGGAGAGATGCTCCATCCCCCCGATCCTCTTGGTGGTTTTCCCTGGACTCACTCCAACAGGACCAACAGGTCTGTCTTGTGCTGGGGACCTCAGACCCGGACGCAGCGCTGCAGGTGGGCTCTCACCAGAGCAGAGCAGAATCCCCTCCCTGCCCTGCTGCCCACGGGGCTCTGGGTGAGCCCAGGACACGTTTGGCTCTCTGGGCTGTGAGTGCTCATGGCTGGGCCATGTCCAGCCTCTCCTCCACCAGCACCCCCGAGTCCTTCTGGGCAGGACTGTTCTCAATCTGCTCATCCCCAGCCTGGATTGATACCAGGGATTGCCCTAACCCAGGTGCAGCACCTTGCACCTGGTCTTGTTAAACCTTATGAGCTTCCAATTGGCTCACTTCTCTGGGCCCACCTAGTCCTGCAACTCATCCAGATCCCTCTGGATGGACTCCTTGAAGTGTGTCAACAGCACTACTCAGCTTAGTTTCGTCAGTGAATGTGCTGAGGGTGCACTTGATCCCTCTCTGTTGTTAACGAAGGTATTAAATAATACTGGTCCCCACATGGACTCCTGAGGGACAGCAGTTGTCACTAATTTCCATTGAGACTCTGAGCCATTGGCCATTACCCAGTGGATGCAACTGTCCAACCACTTTCTTATCCATCTTAACAGCCCACCCATTGTATCCACCTTTCTCCAATTTAGAGAGGATGATGCTGTGGGGACTATGTCAAAGGCTTTAGAGCAGTCCAGATAAATCACATCTGTAACCCTTCCCTTGTCCACTGATGCCGTCACCTCACCATAGAAGGCCACAAGGTTGGCCACCTAGTCTGTAGTGAACCTGTGAGTTGTCAGTTTCTGGAAGCATTCAAGGTCAAGCTAGAATGCACTTTGAGCAATCTGACACAGTAAAAAGTGTCCTTGCCCACAGGAGGGGGATTGGACTAGATTGTTCCTGGCTGCATCGAGCAAATTGTCTTGAAGTAAGTTAAAATAAAGGAGAAAGTCATACACATTAACCAACTGATTTCCCAACATACCTGTTTGGCAATAGCTTTACTATCCAACTTGTTGTAAACTTTCCTTATTTTTGCCACTGTAAATGAAGAAACTGACAGTGCATAGAGACCAAAGGAGACCTTCTCTTCCGGCACCAAAGATACTGGCGATGGATTGATTCCTTCAGACTTCGAATCTTTACCTTAAAGACAAAAGAGAAGCTCCCTTCAATAATGGCACTGGTTTTCTTTTAAATTTGAAGAGTAAAACCTTAAGCGACTTATACTACAGAATAGGTACAAAAGGAAGATTTTATATGATATGATATGATAATGTCCAGCCTAAGGGCTGTAAACTTCCTTTCTGAAGGAAAACAAAGCAATCAAAAACCAGATGAGCATTTAGTAAATTTGCATCTTTGCCTGTCACAACTGGCTTTTTACTACAGTTTGATAGGAAAGCTGCCTTGAAATGGTACGAGACAGGATTCAAAGAGAATATATAACCATATCTTTAAAATTTTGTATCCTTTCTAAATTCACTTTCTACAGATAACTATAGCATATGGTATGAATAATAACAGCATTAAGCTTTTCTAACTGGTTTAAAACCAAAGTGAGGAATACAGCACTTCTACTATATCTCACACAAGAATCTGGATTTCTATTATGCTCTTCAACAGCAGCTACTAATCTTCCTATGAACAGCAAGCTTTTCCTCCCTGCTTCTGCACACTCTCTCACCTCTTCTGCCAGTATGCACCCAAGGATTCCAGCACAGCCAGCCCAAGCTACCATACGTGCCACGACCTGTACTTACATGGAACGTAAACTGCTTGGAAGCTCCCAACGTAGTTCGGTCCCAGCTCATAAATGGTGCTGACCCCTGGGGCAGGCAGCACTTCCTCCAGGAAGTGCGTGGGGCCCAGGCGCCACACCAGGGAGGAGAGCTGGCGCTGTGCGGGCGGCGTGCCGATGTAGGCGTACACCGTACTGACCACGGGAGGGTTGGCGGAGCCAGAGCCACTGGGGCTGCTGTGGATGTAGTGAAGCTGTGAGGGAGTGAAACACAGGCAAGTTCGTGAGGGAGCAAGGGTATGGTGACAAGAAATTTTGTCCAAAAATGGTTTTGCAAGCTGGGGAAGGTATCAAGTGATTGCTATGTAACACAGGGCATTCTGATGCCGTACTGAACTAGACAGCGAAGAACATTAAACAGAAAGAAAATGTGAAGACTAGAAGTGGCTGTCAAAAGATGAAGGTGTGTATGGAAACACAGGAGGAGAACATGAGAATTCTGGGCCTAAAGAGGCTGTATCTTGTTTCTAAAGATATGGTGCTCAAAGTAGTGTTGCGTCTCCTTTCCTAGCCTTCGGAAATTACACTATTTCAAGCTCAAGTGCAAGCATGATGAAATAAATTCATCAAGACTTTTCAAACAATTAAACAAATACGTGAGTAAGATCCTGGCCAGTATATAAGACAATAACAACCTCAAAGGTTTTTTTTCTATTTGCCTTGTAAAAATTCTGTTAGCAGCTATTGAATGTAGTCAAACATAGCCAGAGAGATGGCCAGATAGACACTCATGTATTACACCTGTGAGCATAACAACTCACTGTAGTCCTCCTCTTGCAAAAGGAGTACTGGGAGGAAAACTTTGAAAGTCAACATGTTGTTCTACCTACAGCAGTACAGTTACATTAGCTATTTAAACACCACACCAGGTTATGCTTTAACCCTTAAAGCCCACACCTGCCAGGTGTCAAATGACGTTTGGATATCTGTAACAGCTTGGGAATATTGTGCTCAGTGGACAGGTCCACAGTGCTCTTCACTGCTCTCTGCAGTTTCTTCCACCTAATAATGAAGTATTGACCTTTGCAAATAAATGTGGTGTTTGCTTGTTGTTTTTTGTTTTGTTGCTTGGGTTGGGTTTTTTTTTCTATTCTGTTGGGGGAGTTGTTTTTGGACAGGGTGGTGGTGGCTTATTTTGGTTTTTTTTCTTGTAAGGTTTTTCTATTGCACAGAGAGACTAAAATCACCCCAACCAGTAAAAGAGAGGATTGAAAGATTTATTTTACCTTAACAGTGTTAACGAGCTGTCCATCGAGGTAGAGTGCAGCTGTGCTGTTCTTCAGCATGCCTTTACTCATGACCAGAACCAGGTGATGCCACTGGCCTTCCACAATGAGGTCACCGCAGCGGAAACGGGCACAACAGGGAAGAATCTCATAAAACGATGATTCCTCGCTGAAGTCATCAACTAAAGGAAAAGCACCAGTTAGTGGGCACCAGCAGAAATGCTACAAGAGCTTAAAAATCTCAGGATAAATTCAGTCTTTTGACAATTATATTTTACTTCGCACCTTCTCCCCTCCCTTCGAAATTTTAGCTGAATTACTAGTTGGTCCAAGTTTTTACTTTCTCATGCTGCCATGCAAGCCACAGAAAGATCTCTTGTTGTTTTCCTAAAGAAGTTTCTACAGCAGCAGTCACAAAGAAAAAACAGATGTCTCCCCAAACCCACAGAGCTATTTTTCACTTTTCTCAGACTGTGGAGATGATGATACCCATACTCACAGACTTTTTATTCCCACTTCTGCATCACAAAAATGACCCTGACTCTACTTAGAAGCTGTCCCAACAGGAAAAAAAAAAAATATAAAAAAAGTCTCCCAAAACCTAGGGAATGTTTCAACAGAAACCATGAACTTCTCAGATCCCTCTTCATTGTTTCATATTGAAGGAAAAGAAACCATTAATCCTCTTACCACAACAGTTGCCTGCACAGGGAGAACACTCATTTCTTTAGAAACAGCACAAGGAAAATGTTAAAAGCAGAGTACTTAGAACTAACATTCAGATACAAAAATAATCTCAAGTTCTTTTTGTCAGCCAAACATCTCTGAGCACAATTCTTGCTCTCAAGAAGGGTCCTTAAATCACCCCATTTACTCTTACAAGAGATTGTTGGCACTTCCAATCCCCATGTTGTGCACAGCAATTCTAATCTCAGTTCTTCAGGTCCCTACCTGCTTAGCACTCAGCAGTACACCACCAACTATGATTTAGACACAGCAGGGTAGCACTTGAATGAAGTAAAGTGTCCTGGTTCAATTAAAAAACAGTCTGTATAGTCAGACACCTTCAGATCTTCTCTGACAAAGCCTTTTCAAATCCAGTCTCTTTCAGGGAGTTTGATCATAGGTGCTCACTAAACTAAAAATATATGAACTATAGCTTCAGTGCAGGCTAAAACAATTAGTGCTTCCTTCTCTAAGAATTTGGTCCTCTGAGAAAGAAAGCACTGTCAGTATCTTTGCAATTTAGGAGGTTTAATTTCTACTTTATACTATGGGTTTTCAGCTCTCAAGTTTCAGGTTTTGAACCTGACTTCTACTAAGAGAGACTGCTGCAGTTAATGATGTGAATGTCTGCTTACAGATTATTCCTTCTTTCACGGTAACAGTCTGCTTAGGTGCTCATGGGAGGATTTTTAATAACAACAGTTGTATAAACTCTTTATTAGTGCTACCTACTCAAAAGTAAAGAAGAGAAGCAAGAACAGGTTTTTCACAACCATCTGGGCTGGTCTGGTGAAGAGCTAAGCCTGAAACGCACGCAGAAGGCTGCCTCGCTCCTCTCAGCTCTTCCACAGACTCGGTGTGTAACAGCCTGTCAAAACCAACCACTTCTGGAGTCTCCGATGAAGGACAAGGCTGGAGAGACGGCTCATTCTCAAGCCCCTGAGTGCACTGATAGCTCTCTCTAGCAAATTTACTGGTTAAATAATATTTACTTATTAGCAAATATCACCAGCTTCACTTAGATCTTCTCTACAGCTCCTGTAATTTCTCCTTTGGTCACAGACACTAAATGGAGATACAAACTCTTTCTGAAAACTGACCACAGCATTAAAACATGAAGTGAATGACTGCCTTCGAAAAACCCTCCAGTACTGGGACTGTCAAGACTGAAAAAGCCTTCAACCTAATAGTTTACTATTTCCAAACTTCATCAAAACAAAGACAGTTAAAATCTGCACCTCAAGACCTCAAGAGATGATGTCTAAAATGAATGACACAAGATAAATCAAAGGCAAAACCTTTCAAAATCAATGACATAATCCCTCCCCTGAATACATAATACCCGGGGTTTTGGCAAACATTTTTCTTTTATATACAGACATCGAATCTTCTTTAGAAATTATAAAAGTTCCATAAATTAATGTTTACATTTTGCATTTTTCCATTGTCAAAACCCATCAGGAACTGGTGAAGCAGCAACAAAAGTTCCAGCACACATAATTCTTCTGGATACTGGGCTTAAAATAAGCTTGCTGTTGCACCACTATAATATTAAGCTGCATAAGATTAGCCGATGACGTGGCACAACTCTTACCATAATTCTGAAGCAACTCCTCTTTAGTTGAAACAATCAGTGAGCGGTCTTTTGCTGAGAGGACAACGGCAAGGCAGACGTAATGCTGCTCCGAGGAGTTCGCACGCCGCACTACGGTGAGGAGTCTCACTGGATGGTTATTGGGAGGTGCACTAAAATGCTCAATACAAAACCAAGTTGAGTAGCTTAAACCTGATGGTGGTGGGAAAAACCTTTCACCTAAAAATAAAAAAAAAAGCCCATTATATAGACGCAGTAGCTAGTACTTAGGATACCTACCCGATCCTGTTCCTTTTTCCATATCAGCTCTGCTAATACCAGCCGTTTTCTCAGATGATGAAGAAGCCTCTGTTGAGGGAATATCTCTCTACCACATACATCTGACTCCACTTAATATCCCAGGATGGTCCCACTAATTCTATCTTACTGCAGAGTAAGCCTTCACCTTAGTTTTTGGACTTAACTTGTTAACTAAGTGACCACGTTCAATTAATCCCACATCATACCAGGTTCCTGTAGGATGAATAACCTACAACATGTAAAAGTGATAGCAAACAATTTAGATGGGGCTTTTGTGATGGTGTGTGCAACTACACCTGTAATAAATGCAGTCAAGGATTCAGCAGAACCAAGTCACAAGTACAGCATTACAAATCATTCCATATTTCCTATGCTCTACACACTACTACCTCAATTTTTTTCCTTAATGCATCTGGGTTATTATTCATACACCTTGGTTGATTACAATTTAGCCTTCTACTTTAAGCTTTGCATTTTAAAGCAATCACACATTTATATTTTATATTGCTTTCCACTGTCTTCGGGGCAACAGAAACACACAAACACACAAAAAACGACACAAGAAGTTCTTGATTGCGAGTGTACAGCGTGCAACACCATACTATCAGTTCATGGCTAATCAAGAAGCCTAAGAGAACATCAGACACAAAACACTGCTTGCTACCAGTCATACTGGAGTACTCACCAGTTCCAATTCCGCTCACAACGGCGCCATCAACAAGTCCTGTAGTAACAGCGTTATTTGTAGGTGCATTGTGGGGAGCCAGACTTGGCAAGAACAGGCAGCTGGAAAACACAAGACCAGTAACATACTGGAACTCATGGAAGTCAATGTGTGGAGCTCAATACAAACAAAACACGGCTAAGGAAAATATACCATAAGCATACAAGCTTTGTGATTTTATGTAGTAACGAAAAATAGGAATTAATTCTCAAGATTGTTCATTGTAAGTCTAAATTATCTCCAGCACAAAGAGCTTTGGCAGTGTATGACTTTGGTGTGAAGGTATAGAGTCATGCCCATGTGGCTACATAGTCTAAGATGTTCCCTTGTGGGCACCCACAATTTGCAGCAGCCTTTAAGTTGTTCTGAACCCTCTAAAGAGACTGGATCAGCCAAACAGTCAAAGGATCTGGCAACTGCAGACAATGATCTTATCTTAAGAAAGTATGCTCTCCCACTAACGTCATTTTCCACCAACTTAGCTATGTTTGGTCCTTACAAGAACCACCGAGGCTGTGGACACAGTGGAAATCAATATAAAGAGAAAAGTTCTTAAATTTTTTTAGAATTTATTATAGGAGCCTTCTTAGTTGACTCACTGAAATTACAAGAAGCCACAGCTGCATTATGTGAGTTACTTCTGGATATGTTACCAGCATCCACAAATCTCCTGAAGCAAATACAATGAAAATTCTTTTTGCCAGCCTATTTCAAGTTCTTAGGTCCAGACAACTTTCTTTTCTTTCATGAAGGATGTAGAACACAGCTTAGAGTAACATTTGTTTAATATAAAAAAAAAAAAAGTCTGTCCCTGACTGTATTGGATGTCAAGGCTAGATGGAAAATGGGAGCTGCACCCTTGTTTTGCAGAGCTCCTAAGTATTCAGGTTTTTCTATTCCATTTTCATAGTCAAAAAGGCCAAACGTTTTCCTTAAACAGATTTTGAGAATGGTGTCATGTTTTCATCTTCTGAATATATAAATCATATTATATGATCCTCATAAAGTGCCTCACTCAGCAGGTGTTTAATTAGAGACAGGAAAACAAGTGTGCTAAAAGAAAAAAATGAGCTAAGCATGATATCCAGGCTACGCCTCCAGTTAGTAATATTGGGTTTTTTTCATTTATTTGAACTCATCATAGCTGCCTTGTCTGCTCTGTTTGTATTTCTGATTTGCCTAATCTCACATTTTCATGTTCTTCAGCAATTTTAAGTGGGTTTCAGAATACCTGTGCCATCCAAATGTCATACATAAATCCCAGCAACCCTTCAAGGGTATGTTGGCATTCCTTTGTTTTAAATGGGATGTGAAACCCAGAACTGAGAGGGTCCTATCAATGATACATACTTACTTTTTTCACTTTCACACATGACAAGCAAGCATTTTTTATCAAGGTATTAACGAATGAGAAAGTGAAAATTTACGTGACTTGAAGCATTCCTTTCTCCTCTTTAATGAGTTCATTTGTTCCTTACTTACAAACAGCCTATTAAAAATTACAAGCATTCCTTTGGAAAAAAAAGAAGCAAGCAGACACGGCACTGTGCCCCACACCACTCGAGAGCACCGCAGGACCTTACCCGAACCCTTCCAGAGACGTGTCAAACTCAATGAACGCCGGCGTCACCGATGATCCGTGAAGCCTGATATCGTGTGGGGTTGTCATGGAGACCAAACACTTGACTCTGGTCAGGGGCACTGTGCTCCCTTCTGCTGGCTTGAGCAGGCTCTTGCTTATCCGATAGTGGCTGTCCTCGTGCACACCGAAGACGCTGTCAGGCCCCAGACCTTCCATGGAGGTGACCATGCTGTCTACAGGAGAAGCCAAGAAACAGCACAGCATTGCAAAGGGAGGCGTTTTCAGGCTGTTTATTTAGACCTTTCAAGTCCAGTGGAACAGCTGGATTGTCAGTCATCGTCAGCTAGTTCAGCCTCTCAAAAGATAATGAGCTGGGCAGCATTGCTTTGATTACAGAAATGCTCAACCCAAGGCAGAAAGACGAGCATCTTGCACAACACACCAAGGGAAGTTTGCGGCAAGGCCGAGAGGCCTTTCCATTAGCTAACGTCAGCAGAGTGTCCTTCAAGCAGAGGCTCCTCTTCAGGGGCATTCCTGCTACCTGACTTAATAGGCAGGGAGAATTCTGCTTTGTGCTTTTCAGATGCAGTAACTCTGAGCTAGAAGCCTCAGAGCTCTTAGTAAGCGGAACAGCTCAGCAAACTGAGCTTAGGCAATTTTGCGGTACTCAGAAGGTAACTTTGCATTCTTTTCCTTAGGCTAAAAACTTTCTAGTCTCACATTTTCATAATTTTCATTGTTTATTTTTCCCAGTAATAATACCCTAATACAAATATATAAATAAATAAAGCACTGGCCAAGAGATAAATTGAATCTCTTCTTCTCCCTTCTTTTAAAATTTACTGAACATGATAACATAACATGAATTCAGTTAATTTATTTTGTTTATTTATTTCATGATTTAATGCTTAATCAGTATCATCTAAAGTACTTTCTAGTTTCTTTTAAATAGTCCAAAAATTTCAGCTAAGGTATTCTTAATGATGTGTTACAGCAAGCCATACAATGACCAAGCTGACACATAAAAGTAAATATCTCATGCTTTGGAAACTTTCCAACAACTTATTTGTATTTTAATTTACTGAGACTCTCCTTTACTACGTGAATAGCCATTCCCAAGCTCTACAACTCATGGATAATAATAGAAGATTGAGCAGTTATTTTGTCTGACACCTACTGAACCCATGAGAGATATTACACAGATAAAATGATTTGTGATGTGCACATGAAAGTAGCTGAGAAAAAATAATGTTAAATAATTACAAATGCGGGACCTACTCAAGACTTAAAAACAAACTATTTCCATATTTAACAGTTACTATTCCTAAAATAAAAACCTATAATTACCTTACTGGATATATATTCAATAGAAGTACTACATTCCCTCTGGTTTTAGAACTTTCCAGTTCAACTGTTCTGATGATTTCACATTTATGCAAAGCTGCGGTAAAGCCAGGTTTTTATGGATGCTTATCTAAAAATTTTAAATAGGTATGCAATTGGGGGACATCAGTGAAACATTCTTTACACACATTTTTAGCACTTCAGCACCTACTTCTCATTTCTGGTTCAAAACTCAGCGAGCTGGGTTTGTGCACTCGGTACTGTTTCAACAACTTTTTGTCCCAGGCTCCACAATTCAAAGGATTTCCCAAGCGTAAAAATTCCCTAAGAAAGAGAATAAAAAAAATTGGAAGTCATTTTCTCTATTTATTTGCCTATAGTGACACCAAATCTAATAACACTTTTAAAAAAGACAGTAATTGCTTGTAATAAATGTAACTTCTAACTAAGAAAATAAACCAATGCATAATTATGATCCATAACATATTTCATCCATTCAAAACTATTTAATTTTGTATCACATGCTCTCAAAAGTTGACAGTATTTTAAATAATCAAGCAATTTTGATAAATTACAGTAAAATAAAGCGATTTTGATAATTTCCTTCTCTTAATTTAAAAACTTGGCAGGAGGCTGCTGCATCCTGCAGGAGAACATCAGGACATTTAATGATGTGTGCTCAGCAAGGAACACTTGCTGGAGAGGCAGATCATAGGCTGAAGTAAGCGACCTCGGCTTTGTTTTACCAGTGTGTCCAATTTGGTTGGGGGAATCATTTCACAGCTATCAACATCTGTACCTCTAGATACTATAGTATCTCTCTATAGAGCTGCCCAGGCTATCAGCGTCTGTGCTTAGGGAAGCTTAAGTCCCTGTAATGTGACTACCAGCACGAGGGCTCCTTGCAGAATCCCTTCTGACACACCTACCTGTCACTGAAGGGAACCAAGCAGCTGTCCTGGCTGCAGGTAAGCCAGTCAGTGATCCATAGGAGATAATACAATTAAATTCCCTCTTACAGCTGAGATCACAGAACCCCAGGATGGTTTGGGTTGGAAGGGAACTTTAAAGGTCATTTGGTCTAAGCCCTCTGCTGTGGGCTGGTACAGCTTTCACTTACACTAGGTTGTTCAAAGCCCTGTCTAACCCGACCTTGAACAGTTCCAATGATAAGGCATTCATAGCTTCTCTGGACAACCTCTTCCAGTGTCTCACCTCCTTCAGTATAAAAAAATATCTTCCTCATGTCTAGCTTAAATCCAGCCTGTTGCAGTTTAAAACCCGTGGCACTGGACTGTCAACTACAGGACCTGGTAAAATGTCTCTCTCTGTATCAATCAAGAGACAACCTACTTGATGAGAAATAAAATGGGGTGTTGTGCTATCACTACCACATGAGGTCACTAAGGCTCTCTACCACTGCCAGCCATTTACAGCGGGCCAGGGATAGAGCAGGCTGCAAGGCTCAGTCCAACTGGATTTCAGGGTTATCCTGACCTCAACACCATGGGCTGCAGAGCCTGGGAGGCCAGCCTTTCAAACATCCTTTGGAGCGGCGGATGCAAGGAGTGGTCCTCATCTGCCAGAGCAGCGCTGCATCTTTGCAGAAGTCGTGCGTGGAGCCCAGCTTCACACATGACTTGCTGGTTTCTCTCTGTATGTACCAGAGATTGCAGGATGTTGGCCACTGCCAGCTGGAGATCCAGCGCATGCTGAAAAAGAGACCAGCACAGGGCTTGAGAAAGTGCAAACTGAGGAGGAAAATAGAAGAAAGGGTTCATACATAATAACTGAAAAGAAACTATCATTAGCAACAAATACAGAAAATTAACTATATTTAAATTTATGTGCATGCACTTGTGTGGTTTTGGGGTGTGTGTGTGCATGTGTTCTCTGTGAAGAAACACTCTGTACAAAAAAGGGTAATTAGTTAGACAACGGATTACCAGAACTATGGTCAAGAAAAATAATTCAGGTAAGAATGGTTAAATTAAGCTCTATTTTTCACCAGCAAAGAGAGCCAGCTTAGAGAGAACTAGGAACTCTTATTTTTGTGACTATTAAGCTATTCCTAGTAACTTAACATAGAAACATAATCATTTAGGTTGGAAAAGACTTTTAAGATCACTAAGTTGAACTCTTAACCCAGCATGGCCCAGCCCACCACTAAACCACGTCCCCAAGTGCCACATCTACACGTCTTTAAAAGACTTCCAGGTCTGCTGACTCAAACACTGCCCTGGGCAGCCCATTCAAGTGCTTAACAACCCTTTTAGTGAAGGCATTTTCCCTAATATCCAGCCTAAACTTCTCCTGGCACAGCTTGATGCCATTTCCTATCACTTGTTTGACTTGTTGAGACTGTCCCACCCCTTGCTACAACCTCCTTTCCGGTACTGTCAGAGAGAGATAAGGAAACTCCTTGAGCTTCCTTTTCTCCAGGCTAAATACCCCCAGTTCCCTCAGTTGCTCCTCCCAGGACTTGTGCTCCAGACCCTTCCTGAGCTCCTGTGCCTTTCTCCGGACATGCTCCAGCACCTCAATGTCTTTCTTGTAGTGAGGGGCCCATAACTGGACACAGGATTCGGGGTGCAGCCTCAGCAGTGCTAACTACAGGATGATCCCTGCCCTGGTCCTGCTGGCCACACTTGCTGATACAGGGCAGGATGCCATTGGCCTTCTTGGCCAGCCGGGCACAGCGGGCTCATACTGTAGGGCAGCACCCCCAGGTCTTTTCCAGCCACTTTTTCCCCAGGCAGCCCGTAGCACTGCCTGGGGATGTTGCGACCCAAGAGCAGGGCTCAGCACTTGGCTTTGTTGAACCACACAATTGCCCTCAGCCCATCGATTCAGCCTGTCCAGATGCCTCTGCAGAGCCTTCCTGCTCTCCAGCGGCTCAACACTCTGGCTGACCTTGGTGCCATCCACAAACTGACTGAGGGTATACTTGATTCCCTCGTCCAGATCCATACAGATACTAGACAGAACTGGCCCAGTTCTGAACTCTGGGGAACACTGCTGGTGACCATCTGCCAGATGGGTGTAACTCTATTCACCATCACCCTGGGCACGGCCACCCAGCCAGTTTTTAACCTAGAAGAGTCCACCCATTGAAGCCATGAGCAGCCAGTTTCTCCAGGAGAATGCACTGAAAAACAGTGTCAAAAGCTTTATTAACGTCCACAAAAACAACATCCATGGCCTTTCCCTCATCAACCAAGAGGGTCACCTTATCACAGGAGACCAGGTTAGTTTTAAGCAGGACCTGCCTTTCATAAAAAGCCATGCTGGCTGGGCATGATTGCACAACTGCTCTGTACGTGCTGCAGCATGGGACGTGTGACGATCTGCTCCATAGCCTTCCCCAGCTCTGGGGTCAGACCGAGAGGCCTGTGGTTCCTTCCCCTGATCTTCCTGGCCAGTCTTGTAGATGGGCATCACATTGACTAATCTCCAGCCAGCTGTAATCCTCCTGATTAGCCAGGACTTCCGGTAAACGATGGAAAGTGGCTCAGTGAACACTTTCACCAGCTCCATCAGCACCCTTGGGCATATCCCATCAGCCCCGCAGATCATCAATCTATCATCACACGTACCATCATCACAGCAGATTTGTGAGTGTTTAAGTGGTGTATCAGGTTGCTAACTACTTCCCCTTGGATTATACGGGCTTCATTCTGCTCCCCACCACCATAATCTCTACAAAACTGAAAACATATGCAATGTAACCGTCAAACTTATGTCGTGAAGATAAAGTTACCACACTCATCACCAGCAGAGACCAAGAAAGAGGAATCTAGTAATTCTTGCAAGCTTTCGGAACTCTTTTTTTTTTTTATAATAAGAAGTATTCTTCAGGGAAGACATCTCAAACAGAAAATACATAAGCAACCTCCAAAAATGTCCAAAAAATCATATACAGAGTACTAGCAGACATTTTGCGTTGGAAATTGTACAACGCAGTTGGTTCAACTTTGGAACTAGAACATATTCCAGCTACTTCAAACAGTGTGTACAGCCTGATCAGTCCTGTGTCCTCCTCATACTATGCATTAATACCTGATACATCAGAGAAAACATTAATTAATCACAGTGCTTGGAAACTTATTCGATGCCCACTTGGGGCCTTTCTTTAAACTTACATTATTAACAAGAGTTTGAGAGAGATAAACAAAAGAAAGCCTATGAAATAAAGCAATTCCTGTCAGACCTCTATGCCACCAGTTATTCAACTCAACCTGTGAGATATATTAGTTTTTCTGCACAAAATGAGAGGACATCATCAGCTTTCCTACCCCCCACAGCTATCCTTTTTCCCAGCCACTCTCAAAGCTTCAGACCGCACATTTTTTTCCCCTACCTCTGGGTGTGTAGCTGATCCAACAGAGGCCAGAAGATCCAGCATTGCAAGCATAGCACCAGGGTGAATAATGACTGCATCAGAGCTTTGTATGGACGTGGGTCCTGTTTGGAGTTTCACATCAGCTATGTTTTTCTGAGGGCAAACAGGAGGTGTTGAAACAGAATGATATGCGTGCCTGCAGGACAGAAAACATCCCATGGTTACAACACCCAGCTATTACGAGCTCTGCATTTTTCAAACAGCTGTAAAATTGTACTGGCCTATAGACGTTACTCCCTTTTCCTTTCTCTTCACTCAGTTAGAAAGAACAAGCGTTCCTCGTCTCAAACCTGTTGGGCATGTTTCCTTAAAGACAGCCTGGAGAGGTTTTAGTTTCTCGACTACTCTTGAACTTGGAAATGTCTTCCCCAGGTGCTACATGGTTTCAAGAACTTAAGAGTTTGTTTTTATTTCCTTCCTCTTTTTATTCTAGTTGCAGTGACAGTACACAACAACTGCAGCGAGCAACCTACCACTGCTCCTGTTCTCTGTGTCTCCCCATTTGCTTTTCATTAACAATTGATTATGAAATGTGTTATCACAAAACTCTCAGCAATCGTTAATCAGCCTAGGGGAATAGAAGGGTGATCTCTGTGTTTACTTATGCCAGCAATCTGTATTTTCTCAGTCCTTCCATTACTACGGCAATTTGGTTTTACATTAAGATGCTTCAGTCTGATCCAGGAAAAAGAGGATTTGACACACTGACTTAGAAGCAACCACTTGTCCCGAGAAATGCAGACACGTTCTTCATTGAAACTCTTGGAGATATCAGCTTGATGCCTCTCCTCTTTCAGCAAGGGTTTCAACACACAAACAGCACGAGCAGCTTACTGAACGCATGCTTTCAAGATGGTGCTTTAGAGGCAAAAGTGAGATCGAAAGACTCATGCTCACCACAAAAAAAAAACAACAAAAAACTACCAAAACACACAAGAAACCTCCACAAGAAAAAAACCACAAACCCGGAAAAACCCCAACCCAAATCACCCACAGCCCACAGTATTTATCATATATGCTTATTTGTAAGAAGAACTAGAACAAACTCCGTAAGAATTTTTTCTGATGATCACATAGTCTTTTGTTTTACAACTGAATAAATGCAACAAAGCAAAAAGGATTTCTTCTTATCAAATCAATTGAAAGAACGATTTCCTCTCTTCTATTCTCAGTGATAGAAGTTTACTCAAACCCTGACCTTAACACAATTTAAGACTTAGAGACCTGCTGTGCCTCACTCTTTAGACATTTCCAACAGGGCAATCTCTTTCTCCTGGGAAAAACAGGACATAGATGGGGGATGAGGAAGGCTGCAAGCACAATTTTGCCCTAAACACAGCCACCAAGCCCAATTCCCCAGCAAGAAACAAATGCGTGGGGTTAGGCTGAGACATTGGATTATTCAGCCTAAGACAGGACAACAGGAAGCACAGCACAATCTTCTTGTGCTGGCTGGAAAACAGGTTCGATAAATAATGTTCCAATAAAAAGGTCCCTACTGTAAAGCTTTATGGCAGATCAGCAAAAACTTGGCACCTGAACAACCCAAGAGTACTGTTCCAAAGAGAGTTTTTAAGAAAAATTAGATTGCCAATGCTTTACTCATTCAGCTAATGCTTACAGGAAGCAGAAAATAATACGGCAATTCTTACTGAAACCAACCTCTAAGAAAAAGATCTCCCTATATGAATTTTTCTAGTGTTTTTTTACAAACCCTTAAGCCATTAATTTTCTAAACTTCTCTGTCAGCCACACCACCTATAGAAACATCTAGCAGGTAAGGAAGGCTTCATTGTTTCTTTAAAAAATAAATGGAATTAAGAACAGTGTAACAACTGGTAATACTATCACAGAGTGATGTTATCTCAAGCCTCTGCCCTGACTTACTGAGAGATTGGAACACAGGCAACTGTTTCTCAAGCACCCTGAAAGCGCTGCTTTTCATCTGGGGAAGAAAACCTGCAGCCTTTTTCCAATGTCACCTTGAGCATCTCAATGCAAGTTTTACAGGATGCAATTAAAAAACTAAATATTCACTTATATTTAAGAATTCCCTTCAATCTAGTGAAATTCTATTCCTTAAGATATTCTGTCCGCTTTTAAGCACAAATTTTACTTTTAAGCACCCTGATCTGCACTATCACATTCACCTTGTTAGGTAAATTGTGAGGTTATAACATGGTAGTACATGGACAGCATAACAAAAACATTGCTCAGTGTGAGTCACAAACACAAACATGATCCTGGTCTCAAACCACCTGGACCACAACATTCCATACAACTGAAAAGGCGATATCCAGACTAGGCTTCCTGTTAGCAGTCTAAGAAAAAATTATCTTCCTAACACATACATTATTGAAAGTTTTTCATACAATTTTAAAATACCTTCTATTTTTAGTTTTTCCATATAAGGAGTACTTGTATCAATTCACCAGGGGAAAAAAAAAATTGTAAAGATAACTCTACACAGAAAAAGGAAAACAGATCTTACAAAATCCTTC
>WAAG01055854.1:20350-32377 GCA_013390105.1 Tichodroma muraria | reverse complement strand
TCTTTCAAAATTTGTAGAAACAAACTGGAGAAATATGGTGGAAACATCTGATGGGTTAGAAACCTCTGAAAATGAGAGAGAATCCATGTGCAAGGCTGCAGTACCAGAAAAAGCTGGTAACGGCCAAATGGAGAAAACCACTCTAAATAAACAACCACCTCTGGCTACAACTGGCACTACCTCAGCAACAAATCATGGAAAATCTACCCCAGGTGACAAAGATGAGGTGAAGCCAGATGACAATCTGGAATGGGCCTCACAGCAGAGTACAGAAACAGGATCCCTGGATGGCAGCTGCCGAGATCTTTTGAATTCCTCCATGACCAGTACCACCAGTACTCTTGTGCCAGGAATGCTGGAAGAGGAGGAGGAAGAGGAAGATGATGATGATGAGGATTATGCCCATGAACCAATTTCTGTAGAAGTTCAGCTTAATAGCAGAATTGAATCTTGGGTTTCAGAGACCCAGAGAACTATGGAGACGCTGCAGCTCGGGAAGACCCTTAGTGGTGCTGAAGAAGACAACGCAGAACAAAGTGAAGAGGAAGAAATAGAGACTTCAGAGCAGGCTGATCCCATCACTGATGGGGAGGAATGGACAAGTGATAAGCATGCAAGTAACACTCAACATAAACCCACCATCTGCAGTTCTTTGAATAAGGAACACACAGATTCCATCTATATGCCGTGAAAATAAGCAGGAGCTCAGGAACTTCTTAGAAATTATGTTAAAACTAAGTGTTGTAAAGGTTGCAGCCATTATTCCATATGCTTCATCTCAACATTTTGCACTGTTAAACATTTAATACGTGTATTTAATTCACAACAATATTTTTGTAGCTGTTACTTTTTTGATTTAAAACCTATCTTAGCTCTTAATCAGTACTGATTTCCCAAATTAGAAACTGTGTGGAAAAGTTGTCAGTAAGCATTCATTTGATCTTTTGTAAGAGGAAACATCTTGTAACTGACCAGTTTTAAGCAAAATTCTTTCAAGTTGTGACTCTTAAGCTTATTTTCAAACAGGTAACCTGCATTAACACTGACAAATGACCAACAATTCATTTGGTGGTGTGGTGTTACACTATACATGGCCTGTCAGTGTATTTGGCCATGACTTTCTAGTTCTATCTAGAAATAAAAGGAAAATTTTGATTCTCTTTCATGAAAAGCTAGAAAAAGCCATTTGCAATCTTAATGAGAATTAAATAGCAGAGAAATTGTGTGTGATTCTTCTTCTAAGATAGATGCAGCTTTTTAGTTGATCTTGGTGAATGCATCATTAAAAAGCTGCTGATAGCTGAGATGGTTACAATAAGCTATAATAACTTTGATTCCAGAAAAACTTTAAACCAGAGGGATGTAATTAATGTTTTGCAGGTTTTCTTTACAAGGTAGAAATATTGCATTAAAAAAAAAACAGCAAAGAAAACAAAAATTCTCCATTCTCTCTGCAGTTGCTGCCTGCCAAACCACACTGACTCATTAACCATAATCCCTATTCAAGGCTTTTAGTAAACTGATGACTTCCTCTCTCTCCTGTCACTTACCTCAGGAATGGTGTTTTGCATATCATATTTTGCATAACACTGCAAAAAGCAAGAATAATCCTTTAACAGCAAGTGTGAATGATGTGGTGGCTATTTCTGCATTCACCTGCATGCTGTGATCCTGGCCAGGATGTTTCTTAAGAACTCCTGCTGAAAACGTGACCTCTTTGTCTCTTCTTGCCGTTTGTAACAGCTTTAGGAGTTGACCTCTAGCTAGAGAAGAAAGTAGTTATTCCAGGAAATGAGGAAGTGCCCTGTAGTCTGGGGAAGTGTTTCAGTGGTGTAGAGGTAAAAGAAACAAAAATATGCCCTCCCTGAAACATACATGTTGCTAGAGAATTGTTCTATGTTCTGTTCTGAATACTGAAGTGAAACGGATTAACTGATGATGAATTTGTTTCAGACTGAGGATGGAGTGTGTGTCTGAACCTTGCACGTCAGGAGTCTGTTTTCCATCTTTGTCTGCTATTGGCAAGGGATATACTGAAACTGCCAGCAGCAGGAGCTTCACTACAAGAGTAGCCAAAGAGTAACTCACGTGAATAACACTTTCATACCAATGTGTCTTTTAATTTCACTTCATTTTTCTTGATCACTTGTATCAAAATGCATGAAAAGCCTCTGGGTAGGCTGAAAACCACAGGAAACTGAAGTCAGCTGAGTTGGGTGTTCAGTCCACACTTAGGAACATGGGACCAATGTTTATAGCAGTAGTGATGCTGGTGTTTTAAGTTGCACTGGGAAAATAAGACTCCAGGTTTAGAAGCCACCTAGCCCTGGGTTTTTGGATGCTAATGAGAATATTAGAAACTGTGTATTATGTAAATAATGCTTTGATAGCTATAGGCATAGCAAATGGTATGTAGATAAGCAGTGTAGAGAGCTGCTACGACAACTGGCTGTTCTGTCATGTTCTTAGCTCCTTAGTGTAATCTTCCTAGGTGTTAGAACAGGCGTTTCATAGGAAAACAAAGACTAAGGAATGATGCCTCCTGAATGTTAAACCTTTTACTGTCCCTATGGCAGATTTCTACTGTCTGGATGTCTTAAGAGTTTTTGCTTTAGGACATGACAGGTGTTTGAACTGCTGACAAGCAAAACTCGCCCTTGGATGTGTAAGCACATCTCTGCAAAGGTGAGATCAGTGCATACACTGAGGGCAAAATTTCGCCAGAACATCAAAAAACAAAGGTGTTTGTAGTTTCTCCTTTTGCTTTTTCAGTACCAGTGATTCAAATAACTTTTGATCTTGAAGTATTAACATCAAAGGCGTATCTTTTTATATGTCTTTTCTGAACTTGGACTGTCATTTTAAAATTTTCTGACATTTATATCAAAGAAGTCTTGTAATATTCAGCCCGCTATTTAACTGCAATTTTGCTACAAGTTTAATAGAGTTCTTGAAAGTGATACAGCACTTATAATTATCTCTCAATTTGCCAGCAAATAAGGAACTAGTCTCTTTTTAAAATGTGGCAGATCACCCTTAGGGGAGCAAACTGAAATTGAGTAAAGAAAACTGGGTTTAGTGCTTCCTTTTTGATAAGCTGGGAATAAGCAATAACTGTAAGAATGAAATTGCAGTTCCTTTGGGAGTGATCCATTTGCATCGGAAATTAGGGAAGTTCCTTGCCACTTGAAGCACTTAAGGAGAGTATCTCACTGTGGTCATTTGGTTCTATTATCAACAGAATTTAAGAAGAAAACATATACATGTTCTACAATACCATGATTTTTTAAAAAAGTAGTTGAATTTCTATTTCAGTGTAAAAGTGTGCAGTTTATACAGGTTGCTACTGTCCCCATGAAAAGATGTTTCTGTAGTTATAGGTGTATAGATATTTTTGTTGTGAAAATAATTATTTGGGAAACAAATCTGCTTTTCTTAAGGCATTGTTTATAGAAATGATTTCACCACTTAATTTATCTGGTAAAATCAAAAATAATGTATTTGTGGTAGGCTAGGGATCTTTATAACTCATAGAGTGGCTATGTATACAACCTATTTATATAAATACTCTTAGGTATCTCTGTCAATAATAAAACATGGATTACAAATCTGTAAAAGGGAAAAATTCTGAAGAACTTCTGTCCTTACTTGGACCAAGTAGCAATGTCTGATCAAGGCTAAGGACCTGATCGTGCTCATGCATACTTTGGAGTGTTAGTGCTACTGGCTTAAGTTGGTGGCCTGTTTATCTGCCTAAGTTGTGTGCAGGCAGTTGTAGGATTGGAGCTAAACAGTGACAGAGGGTATTGACCTGTGTTTTAAAAATTCATTATAGAAAATGTTCAGTAATGCACTTGTTGGTGTTCTTCTGGTAAAGCTAAGAGGTGTCTTTATGGGTGGGTGGGAGCTTACACAATGTGGTTCTGTCCAGTTCTTTAACACAAGCTTCAATTTTAATAATGTTACTTTAAATATGTATGTAAAAAAGTATTATTGTTTGAAAAGCTGCTGTTGCTGAAACTGTCATTAAGTATTTCTTGTGAAGTTGTGCCAACTAATGAAACTGTTGAGTTGATTTCAGTGTCATCCATTTAAAAATTAGACATGGCAAATTGTTAACAGAACAAAACCCAGCAGAAACAAGCCATAGAAACCAGGAACGGGAGGTTTCTACTCACCCTGCTACTCACAAGGAAACATGAAAATGTCTAACCCAAAACTTCCTCACCAATGAATGGTAATGCTGAAAGTAGAAACCCAGTTGGCACAGCCCACATTCTAAATGTTCATAAATAGTTCATACAATTTACTTTTTAAATAGATTCTAATAAGGAAAGCTGTTTAATCTTTAATGTCTTAAAATATATTGTAATATTTAGGTTAAAGCAGTAGAAAAACCGTTATAAAATACAATATGAAGGGGTTTGTTCCATTTCTTTTTTGCTGTATGAAGGATAACTGTTCTGTCTACCGTACTTTTTGGAGTAATAACAGCTTTTTTGCACTATGTAAATACTAGTGGGGATTCTTCCATAACTAATAAAAATGATTGTAGAAATTTATGGCTTTATTACAGTGCGGTGTTTGTTCACGACTCTGATGCCGAGTTGCTTGGCAGGGGCTGCCCTGGCGCGGCAGGTCTGTGTCACTCTGCGGCCACAGGGTGGAGAGCTGTGGTGGCACCCGCGGCACTCGGGGCGACAGCCCGTGCAGGGAGCTGAGCCCCTCAGCCACAGCGCGGGAGTGGCTGCAGCGAACAGCACGATGAGCAGAGGGCTTTTCACATGGGTCCCAGCCCTCTGTTGTCACCGGCTGTGTCACTGACCAGGAAAACACTAGATAGAAAACCCCATCCTTCTTCAGAGTCTCTGGGACTGAAGCAGGTCCAGATTATCGAGTTGGAAACAATGTTTTACTTGAGTTTAACATTCAGAGGAAATGAGCACGGGTAAGCACAGGTACCTCCAAAAGCTGGGATTTCTCTCATACTCTGCTGGATGAGAACTTTAGTTGAGCTGCCCTTATTTTGGAGTGATGCATCAAGTCCCCTTTGGAAAATAACATGAAGGTCTCTGCATGTTGTCCCCTTTACTTAAACTGCTCACACCTCCATGGCAGTAAGTGACCTGTAACAGTGTCATTAACTGGTTTTGCAACTACCATGTGTGAAAGTATTTGTAGCACTTCGAAAAGGATAAAGCTTTGTCCTGTAATTCCGAAGTTTTTATTTATGTACCTTCATGTTGCTGTTGTCTTCTGGTGGAAGTGCTTCTGTTACAAACCTCACTTTGGAGGTTCTATGACTTGCAGTCAGAATTACTCCTTGCAGCTGGGTTCAGCCTCTATCTTCTCAACCTGATACAAGTTTTGGAAAGTACAAAAATAAGTGGGTGGCACAGTATGATCTGTGCTATGGAAATGACAAAAAATTAGTTACCCTCACACCTTTACAAACTGATTTTTTTTTTCTCCCTCTTCATTTATCCACCATTTAAGAAACACTAACATTGAGCAAATTTCTTTGTCTCTGGTGAGTTTTTAAATGGTGCTTTGCACTTCTGCACATGCCAGAAAAGGCACCACAAGAAAATTGCTCCTGCTAAATTCCTTCAGGCAGCACTGGCCCTGCCTGTGCTCCCACAGCACCCTGGGCTCTCTGATACCAGATTTGTAGGGATAGGGCTGGAATTTTCTGAATCTGTGTGTTCACAATCTGTGGAAAGACCCCAGTCAGTCAACCTGTACTAAGCACAAATGACAAAGCAAGTCCAAAAAGTCCACAAATCTAAAAGCAAGTCCAAGCACAAAGTCCTTGGACTTGCTTTTAGATTTTTAGGATCATCGTGAATAAACACAGGGCTTTATTAAATTTTTTGTTGTTTGTTTATTGTTGTGGGGTTTTTTTTGAAGCACTACTGGGCAAAACCAAACCACCCCACGGGAGATGATGCCAGCTGCAGGCTGTTTACCTCGGGGCTATTTATGGGTTAGCAGATGCAGGGGAAACTAAGCTGCAATGCACTTCCTGGCCCCAGCTGCAGCCCCCGTGTGCTCCAAACTGTTAAAGGAGTTTTCCAGGGAGCCTGGAGAGCTCCCACACAAGGCAGATGCGTGGGGGGTCTGTCTGGGCACCACGAGAACGCCCAGTTCTCTCCTGTCGTGTTTTCCAGGGATAGAGCCTTAGTGAGCAATGAGGAATTTAATCATCGTGTAACGCTGATAACAGACTCGTTCTTCTGCAAAGGGAAATGGGAGAGGGGACATGGCATAAACTGCATGTCCCACAGCTATCCGTGTGGAGCTGTGTTTGTCCTTGGCTTCCCCTGGAGACTCTGGAGGCTGCAGCAGCACCACTCACACCCACAGAAATTCAGTCTGTGTTTACAGAGAAAGTTAATGTGTGTCCACACCAAATTTAAAACAACTTCATGCTTCTATAAGGCTTTGTACTGCTGTAGGAAGCTACTCGTTTCTTGCAGAGTTATAAAGCAACAATAAATGTCACTCAAAACATTTGGGGGTTCTGAACAGTTTTCAAAAAAATTGTAGTAAAAGTCTTCCTGTTGAAGTGTCATCTCTAAGGGGAAAGAACCCTGAATGTATGTTTAGAGCATTGAACACCTTGTAATGCTTTTCCTGCAAGGGATAGGCTGCATTTTCAGATGGATTCTGCCAAAGAATGCTGTTTCAAGTGCTTGGGGACTTCGTCTGCAGCTGAGATGGTAAATGTCCCTTCTGCCATTGATTATCTTGAGGAATGGGTAAGCACTGGAGAGGTGAGGATGTTTGGCAAAAAAAACCCAAAAAAAAACAAAGCAAGAAGCAGCTCTTAGAAAGCTTTCCTTATGGAGTAGTGTTGACTAGAGGAAGGGAGCAAATTAACAAAAAGAAGTGATTGGAAATGCCCCCATGTCAAGGTTTACTTTCTGATTTTCCCAAGTTAAAAGCAATCATCTAAGTGTAGAAGTGGCAGATACTGAACAAGGGTATTTCCTTCAGTGCTTCCTTGGGTTTCCTCTGCACACCTAAGGAGACACTGGCAGAAGTTCAACCCTGTTGTGGGACTTATTATTTTCTAATATAGACTAGTGGATTGCCCTACAAAAATACAGCTTTAAAGATGATTGCAGGAAAGGATGGTTCCCTGCCTGCTACCACAAGGATACCAAGCCTTGTGATGCCACTAAAGCATGACTGCTCCCAACTTCCTTTGGAGCTGACAGTGGTTTGGTGATGCTGTTGCTGAAACTTGTTTCATGTGGTGGGTAAAACTGCTGAGAGGAAGCTTTAGTCTACTTCAGGCTGAAATTTGTCTTTTTATTCCTCCTGCTGTGGGCTGTGCTCAGAGAAGGATGTAGTCACTAGACTCTAAGGCTGCTCTTACTTTGAAGACTTTGTGGTACACCAGATACCAGGTGATGCTGGGTTTTGCTCATCGGCACTCGGCCTCCTTGCAAGCAGTGCTGAGGGAGTCCAGCAAGTGCTGCTGAATGTATCTTTGGGCTCTCAGCCTGCAGATCTTTCAGAAAGCAGTGGTTAGGGCAGTGTGGTGTTTTCTAATGGCTTGCAGCAGCTCTCACTAGCTCTTCTGTTTCGCGTACGTCCTTGTTGAGCTTGGCACCATCCACCCTGGAGACAGGACAGCTGTAGCACAGGTCTCCCATGCTGTGCTCTCCTCCCATGTTCAGCTCTCACCTGTTTATCTTTGATGGCTGCTTTTCCTCTGAGCTGCAAGGACTGGCTCTGTGCTGGCTCTTGAGCAACCTTTAGACTGAATTTAGGGCTTTTGTACAGGACTCTTCATCTCATTTCTGTTCCCCCGAGCTCTGGGACTGTCCTGGGGGAAAGGACAACAATACCCAGCAGTGTTTGAAGAAGGAACTGGTAGTCCTGCCAGGCAAAGAGGATATAAAAATGGAGGGCATGGAGTTCATCCAGCTCAGCCCTCTTGTACAGCAGGCTGGGTCCTTCCATCCATCTTGCTCAGCTGCGAGGATGTGAGCTTTGCCCAGGTGGAGGAGCCCTGCCTTCTGCTGCCTTGTCCCATTGCACTTCTGCTGTCTTAGAGCTGCAGTTTTGGAGAGAGCAATGTTGCTCTGAGTGGTGAAACTAGGCTGAGCTAAACACAACGTGGTGCCCAAGAACGGAAATTGCAATTGACTTTTTCACCCTAGAACGTGATTTCTGGGATTAGCTATAATAGGAGAAAAGCACTGATAGTCTAATCTCTGATTTTTGTATCCAGGGCCCTGCCTTTGTCCTCCTTGAACTCAATATCTCTGATCCCTGTATTTTTAGCCCAGGCAAACCCTCTCTGACTCCCCTGGAAAGTATGAGGGGCTGCAGTTGTCAAATACACCTGGTTTTATCTCATTCAGAACAATGGATAGGAGATAAAACAGTGAGAATGATTTAACATGTGGGAAAAAAAATTTCTCTCAACTGAAATAAAACAGTTTCTGTGTGTGACTTTCTCTAGTGAAAATAAGCTGCTTCAGGTTTCCCAGAGGTAGTTGCCACCATGTTGTTACCTGCCACAGGATTTTCCTGCTGTTCTGCAACAATTTGCTGATTTCTGCCGGGATCAGACAGACATGTCAATGAGGAAGTAAGGCAGATCAGCTTGGTGCACCTCAGCATGAGTTAACTCTGCTGTTGCTATTTATAAAGGGAAAAAAGTCCCTTGTTTACTCCATAATCTAACAGAAAGGCCAAGCTCTCTTGCACAGGTTGCAAGCAGCACATAATGGCTTCCTCTGGGCTCCTGCAAGATGCAGCTGCTTTTTGGGTGCGCTCTGCAGGTGGGTGACAGTTTTCTCCCGTGCTGCCCCCACGCTCCCAGTGTGAGACTGCTCAGCTGCCTCCTCTCCTCTCAACTGGTCCCCAACTCGCCGTGAACTCTGCTGTCCCCTGCGAGTGCTGCATGCACCTCTCCTGGCCCCTGCACTGCAAGCAGAGGGTGAGGTGGTGGCATTAAATGCCTGCTCGAGCCCCAAATCTAAAATGGGGCCACTCCCAAGGGTGCCTGAGGCTCCAGGCTGACACTGCTGCTTCCTGCCAGATTGGCTGCCTGCTGATGCAGGCAGTGGTGATGCTGGAGATGTAGCTGCTGCTACCTTGCCTCCTTCTCTGCAGCTCTTTCAGAGGGTGTTACGAGTGGCTGTAGCAGCTTAACTGCTCCTAAGTAATGGTGCTGCCCCGTCGTTGTGGTTACGCCTGCCAAAGCTCCTGTCCCCTCTGACAAGACTTGACTAGGGGCTGCTCACAGCAGTTTCTCATGCAGCATATTTGAGGCTGAGACTTTGGGACTGTAAACAGGGTGTGATGGAAGGTTGGGGTGTGATGGGCAACAGTGATTTGAGGGAGGTTTCAGCTCATAATTGTGCACCATTAGGGCATTCCCATGTAGCTTAAGAAAACATTCGTGGCACAGCCCTTTGTCAGCAGCCATGTGAGGGGCAAAATGATTTTTCCCTGTGTCCTGCTGGGGCAGCAGCAGGGGTAGGGAAGGAGTTGGAGGGTGGGGAGCCATGAGCACAGTGAGCAACAGGGAACTTGAGCTGTGAGCAAGAAACACAGGCTCCTTTTAGACAAGGCTGTAGGCTCGGTTTCACCAGTGCTTAAAGGAGCTTTGTTCTCTGTGCTGGTTAGAGGCTGATTTCCCAGTATCTTAAACAGAAATCTTGTTTTTAGCCTTGAGAAAAAAAGCTTTTTAATTTATAAAGACACGGCATTTTTCTTTTCCCTCCTCTCCCTCCCCACAATGGCTGGTATTGCTTGGACAATGCTGCTCTTTGCAGCATTGTCCAAGCGGGTTCTGCTCTTGAGTTTGTATTTCTTGATCACTGCTGAAAAGAGAGCTTGTCACAATTGCACTTTTCTCTGGAACCTGCAGTAAAACACCAGCTATTCTTCCCCTCCCACACTGTGATCACACTTGCTGGTGCCTGTTAGCAGAGAAATGCTGATTAAAGCACTAGGCTCCCTTGCCTCTCTGAGAAGCCACCCTGAGCCCCCCCATGGCACCTTGAGAGGGCAACGGATGCTTTGGCCATGGGGCAGCAGTTGCTGGTGCCATGAAGGGCTCAAGACACAGCTCATGGGTGATTAGTGAAGACCAGGCTGCTGCATTATTATTTCTTTTTCTTGAAAATGTCCCCTTTCACCCCACAGGTTTAAAGCCTGTCCCATTAACCCTTTTCACCTGCCAGCTCTTGTTAGCTGCAGTGGGATGTGGAGGGGATTGCATCTCCTGCAGGCCCAGCAGGGACCCCACCTCCCCATTTTCTTGCTCACACAGGTAAAGAAGGTTCAAATTGCCTCCTGAGGAAGAATCAGCAGGCAGGCAGGCAGGTTCAGGAGATGAGGACCACCGTGGGCCAGAGGCAGCCCACAGCCATGAACCAATCTTACCTAAGGCACAGGAGAGTGTCCTGGTCACCAAGTCATACTTTCCTGGTGCTGTCATCTATGCTGAGGGGCTGCTGTAAGGCAAGAAGATGCTTGCTGTGTGCTCAGAGAAAAGGTAATTAGGATGGTAAGGCTGATCTTGCACAAAGAGGAAATTTGGCTTGTCTGTTTGCGAGTTTTTCATGGCAAATGAAAATCTGCGGGGTTCCCTAATATGGAAGCCCGGGGCATCAGCATCTCCCTGAATGCTGGTCCTCATTGTCCCCTTCATGGGAAGCACAGTTTGCATTTCCCTCCAGGCCCTCCTCCTCACCAACGGCATTTCCATCCCAGAGAGATGATCCCAGAGAGTCCCATGGCCTCTCCATCCCAGTGTTCCTTCCAGCCATGTTGATGTCGTGTTCCAGCATTGCATTGAAATGAAAGAAAAATGTTCATGCCAAGAGAGTTTCTGTGCTTTATGTACAATCAATAGTGCTGCTAATCACTTCTGAAATTTTCTATTCTTTTGTGCTCAAAGCCATCATTAAAGCTTCATGAGAAATTAGTCATTCTTTGTAACTTGCGGCTGGTCCAGGTTTTGCCTTTGGGTTTGATTTTGTGAGCAGTCTGAGCCATCCTCACCAAAATGGGTTGATTCAAAGCAGCCACTTCCTCTTTGAGCCATATTTCACTGAAAGAGTCTGGACTGGTTTTTTTTTACCCCCTGCCTTACTGTAGCAACTATCGCATCTTTAGGATTAATACCAGACTTCATATACGAGGTAAAAACATAGAATGGCTGTGATGAGCTCTCTCTCTGTGACAGAGAGAAGCTGTCATTTTCTCTGCCTGTCACAGGCAGGGCAATGGGCAGCACGGCCTCTCCTCGTCCACCAGCAGCTGATTCACATCAGAGAATGAGGCCGGCACCACTGTGAGCATGAGGAAGGTGAGCTCAACACCGAAAATCTAGCGAGAGAAAACGCCTCAGCTAATGGAGGGAAGCGAGGCCCTCGTGCCGGTTTTCCTCTCCTGGCGCGACCCCGGTGGTGCCGAATTTCTCTTCCCACCACGCCGCTCCCGGTGTCGAAGCCCCACAGGGAGCCGAGGTAACTCGTGCTGAGCGCCCTGGTATTTCCAGTGAGTGAAATGAACCCGTCTCTCTTCTTCCGCTGCCTGAGGTACCCGCGCTGCCTGAGGGGGATTCCCCGGGGCTGGAGCCGAGCCGCCGGGCAGGGAGCGCTGGGACAAGCCTGCCCTTTCCTCGGGGCCGGCCGGGCAGCCAGGGAGGCATCGCGGCCCCGGCTGCGGCTGGGCCCAGGCCCTTGGCCCTGCCTGTGCCGCCGCGGAGGAGGGATGGCGGCAGAACNGCCCGCCCGCACGCGCCGAGCCCATTCACAAAAACTTCATTCATAAAACCGGCGGCGGCGGCGGCGGGGGCGTCCCGGGCGCTGCGGAGCTGCTGCCCCGCGGCGCTGCGGGAAGCGGCCCCGGAGCCGCAGGAATATTCGGCCGTCTCGGGATTGGTATGGTGCTGAAGGACTTTCCAGCAGGAATTAGCGAGACCGACGCTGCTCAGTGCTTTTCGAAGAATACTGGGTTTGTGCATGACGGCGGGGGCGGGAGGGCAGCGAG
>WAAG01055854.1:2755-20151 GCA_013390105.1 Tichodroma muraria | reverse complement strand
GGATTTTTTGGGGATTTTTTGGGAATTTTTTTAGGATTTTTGGGGGGATTTTGGGGGGATTTTGGGGGGATCTTGGGCAGCACCCCGAGGGTCCCTCGCGCCCCCCCGTTCCCCGCGCGCGGAGGGCGCGTGAGCCGGCGGCGGGCGGCGANACCGACGCTGCTCAGTGCTTTTCGAAGAATCCTGGGTTTGTGCCTGACGGCGGGGCAGGAGCTGCAGCGCAGGGATGCTCTTCGCCTCTGGGGCAGCGGCGGTGGAAGTGCAGAGAGCCGGGCACCTAACGGGGTTCGTGCCGGTCTGAAAATACGTTTGGGCTTGTAGCTGTCTTGCTCCGCTTTGTGTGGAATATGCTTGAGCTCTCGCTGCAGCCAGGACTCCGCAATTATTGATGCTACAGCTGTGAGTCTTCAGAGCTAGGTGGGATTTAGTGCCCGGCTTGAGTCAGGAATGAAGGCAGGTTTCGGTAGTGGCTCTTCAGCTTAAGCTGCTGTACCACCGATGTGCTTTCCTGTATGCTGCTTTTATTTCTGCTTACAAAATGCCAGATGTCCATGCGGTTTTGAGCCTTGTTCATTGAGGAAAATAAACCATTCAAGAGGGAGTCAGCAAAAAATATCCAATAGGTTTCTGTTTTGAAAATTGTTTGACTTGCTTGATTTCCATATAATTTATCTACAAGAGCCAATTTATGCAAGAATATCCAGTTACAGACCTGCCAAGGCTATGAGAGAACGCAGCCAGCAGAGCCTCGGTGGACACGTCCTGTATGTAGGGCTATTCAGACATCCAGGAATGCTGCACAGGGCTAAGTACAGCCGATTCAGGAATGATTCCATAACCTCCCTAGATGAAGGTACACAAAATACATCTTTAAATATCAAAGGTTCTTCCTCCTCTTCTCATTCTTCAACACCCAATTTACTGACAGAAGATGTCTCCTTGGGGCCACAGGACACCTGCACCACGCTGTGCACGCTGATCCCCCGGATGGCCAACATTAAACTCGCCAACCCGTCAAGTCTGCCGGGGCTGAAAAGCTTCTGCCTGGGAACGAAAGAGGTGCCACGAATTAAACTCACGGAGTGCGTTACCATCCCGAGCAGCCCAACCTCGCCTGAGATCAGCTGCCTGTCGGCCTCGTACCCCCAGCCCGACCTGGACAAGCTGGTCCTAACCCCGAGGCCAGCAGGTGACGGCGCTGTGCGGGGCGCTGAGGAGGCCGCTCCCGGGGGCCTGGCACAGAGCAGTGAGAGCACGTACAGCCAGGAGCCGGGAACCACCTACAGCGTGCGGGTGAGTACTTCTCCCTGGGCTTCCATTCTCTGACAAAGCAAACAGCTCAGCTGGCTGCTGGGCAACCTCCTTTTTCCTGCCTCGAGAGTCCCTGCCCCAAAACACTGAATTCTCCTGTCCTCTGGTGTACGTAGGGCTGTGGCATTGAACTGAGGGAGCTAACAGCGCCCCAGCTGCTTCCAGAGGTAACACAACATCCAATTCCAAAGGACTATCTGTAGACTCTCAGAGTGTTGCTGAACTGCAACTAAAACGGGTTACTCTGCGTGTTGGAGGGAAAAGGAGGCCCATGAAAGGGCATCCCATCCCTCACAGAGCAACTCCAGGCATTAGGTGCGTTCTGGCCCATGCTGCTGACAGATTTATCAGGGTGGCTGTGGGGCAGGCACTGCCGAGGCTGTATTTCCAGTATGGTTTTCTGCTGGTCTTCCTTTTGCGGGCAACATCTCAGAAGGGGGTTCACTGGCAGGAGCTTCACAACACAACGGGGAGATGTTTTTCCCTTCATCTTCCTGGTTATGTTGCTCCCATGGCTGTGGGCCTGCAGCAACCAGCCCAAGGAGAGCTGCAAGAACATTGCTGATGTGTCCTGCCAAACTCTTTGTGCTTTTTTCAACTAGCCCTTTCAACAATAACAAGCAGATTGGTAAATAAGTAGCATAGGGGTAGCATGAGAGGATGTGCAAGGTGAGGGGATGAGCAAGGTATTCATTTCCCCAGAGACCACCAGAATTCAGGAGCTGGTGATGAAGTCTCAGATGGGCTGGGGAGTGGCCAGGGCTGCAGTATGGCAGGACTGTTGTGCAGAGGGATGGTCTCACCTGAAGGCAAAGCAGGGCCAAGAGACCAAGAGCTGGGCATTTGGAGCTGCTTCCAATCCTTACTCTCTTGCCCTGGCCCTTGCCTTCCTTCCTGTGTGTTTGGTCTCTGGGGAGATCCAAACAATCCCATACCCCAACAGGGTACTCCCTCTCCCCATGCAGCTTCTTGTGCCCTGTTGGGGTATGGGATTGTTTGGATCTCCCCAGAGACCCTTTTAGGAGGCAGGTCAGGTCTACGTTATTGGGACTGCTGCTGCCAGAGATCTTTGGCCTTAACAGCTTAATCAGAGTCTGAGGAGGATTCAGCAATTACATGGAGAGGATCTGCAGTTATTTTAGAAAGGCAGTAATGTGGTGAATTGAAGAAATGCTGTAGGGCAGAAGCTATCCCCTGCAGACTGGAGCGAGGCAGAAATTTTCTTGGTGCTTGTTTTAAAAAGAGGCAATGCTGGGCTGCTGTGGCTGGGCATGACTGATGGTGACAGGGCACCTGTGTCACAGCCATGTGTCACCCAGGCCTGGTGAGGAAGCTGAGACCCATAACAGCACCTGGTCCCCCAAAATGCTTGTGCAAATAACAAAGAGCCCAAATATTAATATTTTAAGAGGATCCTGGACAGCTCTGATTCTCACGCTGTTGTGTTTCAAAACATACTTTGTATGCAGATTGCTGCAGGCTTTACAAGGGGATATTTACCATGTCCTTGTTCACATTCTGCCCGTTACAAACCTTCCCACAATGCTGCCTATCTGTAGCTGAGGTTGTCTCTAAATCGTACACAAAGTGGCCATGGCACTTATCTTTCCTGCTGGTGTTTGTTGTGGCTGTGATGAGCCTGAGGAATATTCCAAGAGGCACCTGCCATCCTCACTCTTGCTTGTTGGGGAGTGCCAGGGATGTGACTGCTGCTGAGAAGGAGGATAAGATCTGTTTCTCAGCATTGTCCTGCTCAGTGGTTTCTCTGAGAATAGCAAGGATGATGTTTACTGGACGTAACCTGAGCTTAAATCAAAGCGTGAGTCTTCGAAAGATGATTGGTTCTAAAAATGTGCTATTTAACTAAAATATGAAAAGGAAATACTATTGCCAGACATTTCATTACAATGCCATTATACTTTAAAATAATATGGTAAAGGTTGTTTGCAGCACCCTTTGTCTTAAAGGGCTTTTACCAATGTACAGGTTGATCCTCTGCTAGTGGTTTGGTGGCGAATGCATATAGATGTATGCCTTCATATATGCCTCAAATCAGTTACATGTCTCTAGATTAAAAGGAGCCTGGCCATTTCTAACGCGGTAGTTCAGAATTACATGAACTGCACCCTGAAATCACACGTGGGCCCCAGTGCCCTGCACGGTCCTGCTGTTGTCCGTGGAGGATGCGACAGGTCAGCCTGGAGCAGTCGTTCCCTGCCTCTGTGTGGGGGAGCAGGGTCCGGGGCAGCCCTTTCCAGGTCCTAGGTTGCCACCAGCGCCTCTGTCACGTTCAGGGCAGGGAAATATTGGTATTTCAGCTGCAGCCACTTGCCTGGCGCGCAGCACCCTGCACTGCCCCCGGGGAGCTGCTCTGCGTCGCCCGTCGTAAATAACCAACAGCACGCGTGTGCACAGCCGGGGCTCTCGCAGGAAGGAGATGGGCTCCGGTGATTCATGGCTTCGGAGCCGCAGCTCTGAATCATGAGCCGGGGGTGCCGGGGCGGTGCTGGCTGTGCCGGGCTCGGGTTCGGGGTCTGAGCAGCCCTGCAGCGCCTCGTCCCACGGGAACGCGCCCCGGCACCGCCTGCGGGGCACACGCGCCTCTCTGGGCAATCGATTCCCACAGGAGCCTGCGTGTTTTCAGGCCATTTGCTTTATCAAAGCCGGAGAACGGGGACAGGATGAATTGAGAACAATTCTGTGAGAGACCTGGCCTGAGTGCAGTGCTGCAGAAAGTGCTTTTTTCAGGAAACAAAACTAAACAGAAAAGGAAAATACTTCTGTATGTCTGTATTTATGACTTTTCCCTGTTTTTTTTCCTTTAATTTTTTTTTTCCCTCAGAATATGTTTAAAGATTGAAAACCTGTGAATGAAAGGGTCAGGCTTTCACAGAAAAAATTTCATTTATCAAAAGCTATTCTTCTCAAAAAGCCCTGGCTTGCTGCCCTTAGTGAAGAGGCTGTGCTGCGCTTAGGGCATGAGGAGTGGGACAGACCAAGGGCCTGTCTGTCTGTCTGCACGGCTGCTGCTGCAGGGGGGGAAGATGAGAGCAGGGCAAGCACATGAGGAGTTGGGCTAGCACTGACAAATTACTGGGAGGGAGTGGGTTTGTGCTTAGTGATCTTTAATGGGCTCTTTTCATCCTTAAAGGTATCTAGTCTGTTTTCCAGCTGGTTCTGCCTGGATTTTGTGCTGTTTCACAGCTGCCCCGGGGGTACCACCCACGTCTGCAGTGGTGTGCACTGTTGCTGTGGGCTGCCTTGGCTTCTCTGCTTCCTGTGGAGGGGATGGGAGAGGTTCTGCTGGCTTTGCTTTTGGATCTGGATGGGGTTGGTGTTTGCTGGAGGAAACCAGTGTGGTTCAGGCTGAGGAAGGAACCAGTTGAATGTCCTGCAGGGCACAAACCTGGTCCAAAGTTCTTCATTAGCTGCCTGACTGGTGGCTGCTAACAGCGTAATGGAGCATTTAACCCCAGCCCAGTAAATCCTGCTCTGTAAGGCAGGATGAGCAGCTGAGCTAACTGGCACAGTGGAGTCTGTGTGCTGGCAGGAGCAGTGCCACTGCCAGGGAAGCTCTGATGGTCTCTGCTTTCCAGTGGACACAGTGACTTTCTAACCCCAAGGCTACCACAGGCAGCATCTAAGGAGGGGCTGAGAAAACTTCCCTACCAAAACTGCAGTAATCATGCTTTGCTCCTTCCCCACATCCCTGGCTGGCTCCTGGTGCTGTCCACGGAGGGAAGACAGCACTTTACCTTCCTGCTAGGGTGAAAGCAGGGAAATCTCACAACAGGTTCCTGAGCCTGGCACTCTGTATTGTGCTGCCATGTGCTGCTTATTCACATGGGCCCTGCCTGGTGCCTTCACATCTCCTCCCACACAGTCCCTCATCCTGTTTGCAGTCACTTTCTGTCACTTCATGTAAATAGATGTGAAAAGGTGTGTGCATCTTCAATAACTGCTGGTTTCTCCCACCACCTCCCTGCTATCCTGGTGATGTGGGGAGGTGCAAGCCAGCCCCAGATCACCCTCTGCACACAAACACCTGGGGACAAAGCAGTTCCTGGTGCCACTGTTCTCCATAGCCCTTTGCAGGCAGATAGGATGTCTCTGCACATGTTGCCATTAGTGGAGCCATTCCCTTTCCAGCAGGGGCCAGTGAGTCTTTCCTTTGCTTCCTAAGAGCTGCTGCTTGTCTTGGCAAGAGCTCTCCATCCTGCTGCTGACAGAACAGTGGGTTCAGCATCCGCTTTCATTAGCGATGTCAGGTCTTTAGCACTTGGCTTGCTTCACTGTTGCTGTTTTATTTTCTATAGGTAGCTGAATTCTGCAATTACATCGGTGCTTGTTGCCCCAGGCTGGTTAGTGCACCCTTGGGCTCGTGTCCAGCTTCCCCCAGCTTGCCTTAGCAGCTCAGTGAACTGGGCCTTGCCTCTCTCTGTGGGCTTCAGAGGATGAACGCCCCTCCTTGGACACCACCTTTGCACCTGGTTTTCACAAAAGCACCTGGTGAATAGCTTGTGCTGGAGCAAGAGCTGTGGGCTGCTGTGTCTTCCTCTCTCAGGCACCTGTAGTTGCTGCCCTGATCATGCTTTAGTTTAACCTTCCTTGCAGCAGGAAAGATGGAGCTGGCCTTGACCCTGCACTGCCAGAGAAGCCCATCAGGTTTTCCTGGGAGGTGCTGTTTGGGGTGTACAGGACAGGCAGATAGGACACCATCTGAACTGGAGTTTGGGTGCAGAACTCTCTGAGACAAACACTGTCCTTCTCCCCTTCCTTCCCCTTCCTCTCATGCATTGGTTGTGGTGTTTCTCATATTTTGCTGTGGAGGGGTTAGCATTTTTATTTATTGTTGGTTTTTTTTTCTTCCTTGGAGAGCGTCTTTTGTTTTCTTGAATAGGCTTCTGGTATTCTATTGTCCTTTTGTGTGCTCCATAGGCTTCTCCCAGGCTCTGTGACCCTGACTTGCTCTGCCCCAGCCCCACATTGTTCCCCTGCCCAAGGCTTTGCTGGTTCTCTGTCCCCTCGTACTGCGATGTGAAGGTTCAGCCATTACTAACTGTGCCAGTTCAGATAACCAACGACAGCTAAAATAAATGAGACATGCAGTGAGGTGCCATGTTAATGTGCTTCCCTACTCAGGCTTTTAAAGGGAAAAAAAAAGGTCTTTTGTGAATCATTGATAAGTTCAGCTTCACTCAGGGTCACTTATGCAAAAACCTAATATTGATTTTTCATCTTTGCTTAGAGTAGCTTCCCACGCATCTATTCAGGATGCAATGGGGACTTACTTGTCAGCATATGACTCACCTACTCCTTTAAATTTTTCTTTTTTCAATGATGGGGAGCAGCCAACCAGCTCATAGGATGCTTGACCTTATACTGTAGGATCAGAGGTCGTTGCTGTGCTACAAGCTGAGGCTCTAGACATATTTTCCACATTTTCTTTGTTCCTGTTAAGCAGGAATATCTTTAACAAGGCAGATAGCTCTCAAAGTCATTAAATGTTCATTAGGGAAGCAGTTCTGCCAACCTTTCAGATTCTTATTGATGTCCTTCCAGGTCTCTGACCTAATTCTGGAGTTCTCCCAAGGGTTACATTGTTATCTGGAAAGAAAGCAAAATAGGAATAATACAATTGTTGTGGAATCCCTGACTGCACATATAACATTCTCTTTTTCACACACTCATTTCTGAAAGTCTCCAAAGCTGAAACAGATACCTAAACCCAACCCCCTCTGAATGGCCCAGCAGAAAAATTGATTTACAGGCAAAGTGAGGCAGAGGAACTAAATATGGTACCTTTCTCTGACGCAGAATGCTTCCTCCATCCGTTCAGACAAGGGGACAGAGTATGTGTGTCCCTGCCTGGGTTTTCCAAGTTGTCTCTGTATCCCAGAGGCTTTGACTTCCTGCAGGAGAGGTCTGCACAAGCAAGCTGTGACTGCAGCCCTCGGGCACTGTGTGTGTGAGCCCTGCAGGATGATCCCAAGAGGAAAAATGAGAGACTCAGACCTGTGCCAGCCTGTTGAAGAGATCAGACTGCTTCAACAACAAAGACGTGGACATCCATAGAAATGCTGAAGGATTAATAAGATACGGTTGGGGATATGCCATCACATCCTTGATATTTCTGAGAATTAGTCTTATACAAATCCCAAATGAGTATAGATAAAGCTCCAGCCCTGTCCCCTACAATAGAAGTGTAGCAGTCAGACTTTAAAGCAGGTCAGTTTATAGTGTAGGCTCAGAGCTGTTGCTATGAGCTGGAATTGCAACTCTCATCCTTCATCTTCTGCAGAGGTTATTTGTCATCAGACACATAGCAGTGTGGAGCCAGTGTTTTTCCTCGTGGCCTTGATACTTCGAAGGGACACTCAGCTCTTCTGAATGGGGGCTCCGAGTGCATTGGTCTTGAGGGGACACTCAGCTCTTCTGAATGGGGGCTCTGAGTGCATTGGTCTTGAGGGGCTTCCAGAGCCTCTCTGCTCCCAAAGACTCTGTTCTCTCCAGTATTTCCTCAAGTTTTCTTCTCAGCTCAGTGTCACAGGCCAGTAAGTGAGAGTAAGCAGAAATGGAAAAAAAAGGTATAATTGCATTTTGTGTCCTCAGAGTGCTTTGCCTTTTTCTTTTTTTTTTTTTTTTTTGGTGCTATGGTGTTTAAGCCATTGGTATCTTTATTGCTCTTCTCTACACTTTTAGTAAAACAAGATCTATTTAGGAAGCAGCTTTAGGATGACTGATTTGATTTTCCATTTAGACTGTGGTTCTGCATAAACTTAGTGGACAATAATCACATTTGCTTCCTCCTGTGATCCTCCTCTTGCTTGTGTACGAGATATTCAACAGTCCTCCCTTTTCTCTGTTTGTTTTCCGTAGTACATGGGCTGTATTGAAGTGCTGCAGTCAATGAGATCCCTGGACTTCGGCATGCGAACACAAGTCACCAGGTAGGTGGTATAAAACTGAGATTCAGACCAAGAATGAAGAGCCCGAGTGCTAATTTTTATATAAAGCGGAGGGTGTGTGCCAAGCTCTGAGACAATTTTGAATGGGAGTTTGCATGTTTTGTTTTGTTTTTTCCTAAGTGACGATTTGAATTATTTGATCATTACAATAGGGTATTTGCATTGGAAAACGAATTGTTTCAGGCACAGACGTAATTCCTCTCGCAGTTCTTGCTCAGAGAGCCTCCCCCTGCAGTGGCAGCACAGAGCAGACATCCCACCCAGCCAGCTGGGGACGGGCAGCAGCCGGGCTGGGCGCGTGGCTCAGCGCCGCCGGCGCGGCTCTGCCGAGGCACAGGGGAGCTCCACTGGTGCTGCCGTGCCTGGGGGTGCCGTGGCCAAGGCGGAGAGCCAGATTCCTCACGGGCCTCTCTGCCACGCTGCTTCCCACCTGATGCAGAAAGTGCCATCAGTCCCTCAATCCAGCAAGGTCATCTAAAGAATTTTTATCAGATGTATGGCATTGCTTGACCTCATCTGCACCAAGACCAGGCTCAGCTGGAAGTGGAGTCAAAAGGAAAACATGTTGGAATACAGCTGTTTCCATCTGTACGGCAAACCTAAGTTTTTAGGCTGCAAATCAGAAAAATATTAATATTTCATTCTCAGATACAACTGGGGATGTGGTTAAAATGTGAAATATTTTGTGGTCTTTTGAGAACTTTGCAACTTCTGTTGCAGATTGCTGCCAGTTTCTGGGTGTAGATTGTTAGTACCCCCACGCCTGTGGGGTGGCTGAAATGTTCTGTCAGAAATAGAAAAGCACAATTTAATTTTTACATTTATTCTTGTAAGTCTGGCAGTGCAGGAATGTTTGAGTTTTCAAAACAATCACCCTCTATCCAGCTCTGAGTGCTGTGCGGTGCTGCGATGTGCTCACGGTCCCGTAGTCAGGACTAGAGCTCTGCCAGGCAGCCCCAGCAGCCACCCAACAGCTTTTTGGAGAGGTGGATGGGTGCAGGTTATCTTGACCTGGCCTTAGACGTATTCCCTTGTCCTCAGCTGCTTTTCTGGCACGGTTCATGCTGAGGATGCCGGGAGCGTGGTTGAGGCTTCCTGTGCCTGCCCAGCTCTTCCTTCCCCGCTGGAGGGAGATTTTCAGATGCTGTTTTGCTTCCTCAAGTTTGTATCCAAAAAGTCATGGAGAAAGGAAAGCAACGTGAAGGAATTAGTGTTACATTTATACCCGTTGGCTCCCAGACTTAGCAGCTGAAAGGAACTGAAAGACAGGAGTACTTCAATGCCTATAGACTTCACTTGGAAGCTGTTCCATTTGTTTTATATTAAAAATCAGCAGTTGTTGACATTTACAACTGGTATAAGCACACACTCACCCAGTTCCTGCACGTGTGTACGGAGAAGTGCCAGGGATACCAATATACTTCCCTCAGGCAAGTCCTTTACAGACCAAGAAGAGCCATGTAATACACCCAGCCCGGGCCACTGTGCTGTTCTCAGCTCAGCCAGAGGGCGAGGTTATCTCCTGTTTGCAAGAGGTGTGTGTGCTGCTGTGCTGACAGAACAGAGCTTTGGATGGTTTGTGTGGAAAATAATGGATTTGAATTACTGTGTGACAAGAGCTTGCCAACTTAAATTTGGGACAGATAGTAAGGTTTTGTTAAGCAGAACTACGTCAAAACTTAACAACAGAAATATTTCCATCACCTAAAAAAAATGCCACTGCTGACCTTAACAGGCTCCTTTGTGCATGAGAAACTCAAAACTTAGACTGTTTGCAAACCAGATGCTGAAGTGCTGAGCTCACACACGCAGACTTTAAAGTTCGATCGACGACAAGCTGACTGGAGCAAAGATAACATTGATTATTCCCCTATTGTTCTCTTGGGGGAGTAAGTTTATGGACACATGCACAATGCACCAACCAAGGAGCTGCTGGAAATGATCCCATTTTAAACATGCCTGTTATTTTAATTGGGGTAAAAAATATTTTTGCTTTGATAGCATTTCACTAAACAAAGAGGGATCTTCTCTTTGAAAGTGATGTAGAAAGGGTCTTTAGTTATGCCTGTGCCCGTCCTTGCTTTATGTGTATGTGCATGCTTAGTTACCTCATTGTATCTAAAATTGAAGATACTATTTATCAACCTCATGAATGCTGGAAAGATCAACAAACTCATGTTTGCCAGAGTGCAGTGAGGAGTCCAAAGAGATGAACATGGAGGATTTACTTTCTGTTTTCTTGCTGGACTTGCATTTTCAGTTGCTTGGCAGGCCCATAGTTAGGGAAGGCAGAAAGTGTCCTCTCTGGTGCTATGAATGACTCTGGGATGCAGAGGTGCTGTGTGGCCAAATGACCACAGCACAGCAGGAGAAGGGCTGGGCACTGAGGTGCTATTTACCCTCGGTGGCTGTGGGGTGAGGGGGTGAGCAGAGGACATTCCACTGCAAGTTTTCCAGCTCTCTGTTGTTGCTTGCCCATGACCCGACTTGTTCTTAGGGACATCCCTCCTATTTTGCAGAAATCTGTGATCTCAAACTCCATGCAGGTGACAAATGTAACACAAAAAAATAACAAGAAGTGTAACAGATTCTTCTGCTTGAGGATCTTTGTTTTTGTCTTGTTTTTTTTTTTTTTTGTGATGGTCAGCCTGCACTTGCTGCTCTGGGTATGTGTTTGGGTTGTCACCTGTGTGCAGTGGCAGGTCCTGCCTTTGCTGGACCCTGATGTGTGCTTCTCTTGTCCAGCCCTTCAGCTCTTTTCCTCTTACACGTTTCCCAGTTCTGTTAAATCAGGCTGGTTATTAGTCATCAAATTCGGGGATTTCTGGGAAAAGGGATTCTATATCTTAGATTGGGGCATCAACTTGCAAACTCAAAAATGGTCAGGCAGTGAGGGGTAAAGGGTGTCTGAAATGTGCAGCCAGGGAGGGGTGCTGAAAGAAGGCTGACTTTGTTTGGAAGATTAATTTCAACTTTGTTGAGCCACATAATCCTTTTCTGTTACATGGTGTAGGCAGGGCCCTAGATGCTTAAAAGCAAATCCTCAACAGCATGCTTGCTTGCTTACATCAGCCCATCTTTCGTCTTTTATTCTCATTTTAGGGGAACAATAAACAAAGTGGCTCAGTGTTACTGCCCACAGGCGCTCTCCCGCACGGGCACGCTCTGGGAGCAGCAGGAGCTGTGTCTGCCGCAGGTTTAACTCCAGGGCTGCAGACCCAGGGATGGGTCCCTCATTTCAGTTTATCAGGGACGCATCCAGAGTTTTTCTTCCTAGTGTATGGTGCAGTTTGTGGAAATGACTGCATGTAAGAAGTGTTCAGTTGTAGCAGCAGGTGTTACCAAACTCCTGCTTTTCACACCTTTAAAATAATATTTGTTAAGTTTTGTTAGTTCACTTGGAAAATCACCCAGAAGTATGCAGCAAGAAATATCTGTACAACTATTTCCTCTACCAAAGAGAGGTAATAGAAACGGTTTGCTACTTTTTTGGTTCCTTTTTATTGGACAGTTGCTTCAGAGCATGGTGAAGTGGGCAGCCACTACAGTGGCTTGTACAAGGACAGGCTCTGTGGCTGGCAGCTCTGCCTACAACTCTTGATTTCACATGGGCTGCCTGACATGTGCAAGAACTCATTTGTCACCAGAAGAGAGAACTTGTTTTATTCCCTGTTTTTCTAATGTGTTCTGTATCTGGTTTTCTTTCTAGGTAAGACTAGACTTGAAGGCTCCAAGTAGCCTTAATGTCTTGGCTCTGATTTTAATTTCCTTTAATATTGAATGAGAAGATGAGTTCTCATTTTCCAAGCTGATTATGGGAATCTGCAAGATCATCCTGCAGGATGCCTTATTTTACTTTTTTTTAAATTTTTTTTTCATGTTTGGCCTTCCTCCTGGTAACAGCTAAATAAAACAGGAGCTAACCAAGAAGGGTATCAGGAATTTGCTTAAAAAATGTATTTTCAGTTGTGTAGGGGAAGTACTTTGCTTTCAAATGCTAAGAAGGGTCAGTGTTTAAAAGGCTGGGTTTCTGACCCATCTTGTGTAGCCCACAAAAAGGCCCCTTTTCTTCCCTGCTGTTTTCATTCAGAAAATATTAATTATATTTTGCTGTGGGTGAGGCCTCCATTCTTATGACAGCATCCAGGTTGAATTTCTCAGGGTGTTCCGTGGCATGAAGCCTCAATGTGTATCACTGATCTTCAGTGCCTCAAGCACGCAGTGCACTGGTGTGGCAGCCCGTGGGGCACTGAGCAGGGGCAGCAGTGACTCGGGTTCATCAGCGCTGGGCTGGCTTCACTTCCTCTCTGATCTGCAGGGTCCTAGGGGGACCACACTCCTCACTGGGCATCTCTGCTTCATGGGACACACCTGGCTGGAGCCTCTTGTCATTGTGTGGTCTCCTGATATTTTCAGCCCTTCTGAACCAAAAATTTCTCAGGAAGTGAAGGCCAGTGGTGTTTTCCTCCCACACACACACCGGGATCTGGAAACAGACAAACTTTCCCAACCAGCTTGTTTCCTAATTAGCTCTTTGGGTAATAATTCAATAATACAGACAAATAATTAAACAAACTCCCTTCCCCTTTAGAAGCTAACAGAATCCCAGCCTTGGAAGGTAAGTCTGTATTCAGCCACAAGAGAAAGGCTGAGGCTCGAAGTGCCCCATACGGGACCCTAAGCCTGAGAAGATCACAGGGCTAGGGCAGCTGGAGATGCCAGGGCTGCAGCTCCAACCAGGATTTCCAGACAAGGTTACAGAAACTTGCTGAGCACATCCCAGCCCAGTAAGGCACCATTTTCCTGTTGACTTCAAAGCAGTAACTAGCAGTGAGGAAAAGCCTGTAACTGCCAGCAGAAAGGTTTTTCCCCAGCTGCTGTGCTAACCTTGACCAGGGCTGTCAGTGCTGTGCTGTATGTCCAAACCAGTCACTTGCCTGAGCAAAGGCCAGAATTTGTCTTGTTCAAGTGTGGAAAATAGGCTCAGCACAGCACTCTGTTATCTTGTGTGTGATTTATCTTTGATCTAGAAATGAGCGCTGTGCGTGCTTTATGCCTTACCCTTTGGCTGCCTGAACTGAGAGGAACCTGCAGAGGAGAATGGGTGGCTAGACAGAATGTCTAGTTTGGGAAATTCCTACCAGAGATGGGAAGATATGGACTGATAGCTCTGAAAAGGATCTGGAGAAGCTGAATATACATCTTTACCCCTCCACACTGTTGTTTGGGTTATTGTGGTTTTTGGTTCTGTTTCTTTGGGGGTTTTTTTGTGGGGCAGTGTTGTTTTGGTTTTTTGGGCTTTTTGGGGTTTTTTTTGGAAAAGCAATCCCAAACTCCAGAAAATCAATCAGAGAACCCAGCTGGGCTCACTCAGCATGCACCTGCTGTGCTAAATAGGAAGGATTAGGCAGGGAGGAGCCCCTCCTGTCAAGCAGGAGACCTATCAACTATTTGAGAAACAGGCTTTGAAGACATTAGGTTGTTTGTCTTGTGGTTAGTTATGATTGAGGTTTTTTTATTAGACAAATATTCCTAAGGTGAAACTGATGTGTTTGATGAAGAAAAAGAATCAATCCAAATCAGGCTGCTGAATCACTGTATTTTGCTAAATAGTTCTTTTGGTTGTTTTGTTGTTTTGTTTTTTTTTTAACAGTGGGAGGAAAGAAGAAAGAAAAACAACTGTGAAAGACCTTCCAGAAGATTTAAGAGTTTATAAGTGGGCTGATAACAATAAATTGCAGAGTTGCTGGCTCTGTTACAGATGGTGCATGTGAAATGATCCAACAGTTTGTGCTGTATTTTTTTATTTGCAGGGAAGCAATAAGCCGACTGTGTGAAGCTGTGTCAGGTACAAATGGAGCTATAAAAAAGCGGAAGGTAAATCCTATTTTAGCTCAGCAATTATTTTTCTATATCTGCTTTTGATAAGCTGGATACATGATTCCCTAACAGGCTTCAGTCAATGCTGGAATTAGCACATATTAATCCATCTGAACTCAGCCTGGATAACATGGCAATGCTGGTAGCAGGGTGTTTGGCCTGTTTGGTTTGGGGCTGAGGCTGTGCCCTACTTTTTCTCAGTATTAATGCTTTGCCCAGAGTTCCTGCTTCTACCAGCCCTTGCAGTGTGTTGTGCTTTACCTGTTTTAAGCTTTGGCTGCTAAATTATTGGAATTGGGTGGCTTTTTTTGTTTGCAACTGGGAACTGATTCACTGGAAGATTATCTGCTGCTTATTTATATACACAAAAATTAAACACAATTAAAATGGCAGTGTTTAATGGACTTTATTAGGTAACTGGGATGCTGTGTGGGGCAACATCAGTGGTTAGTGTTGGGTTGTGTCCAGCAGAACTTACTGATTTCCTTCTGTAACTGTGGAGCTCAAGGGGTGAACTTGCTCCTGAAAAAGGAATGCATGAGAGAATTTCTTTCTTTACCCAGAAACACTTCCTCCTCCAGAAACAAAGAAGAGTTCAGGAAGAAAATTGCACATTCTGAATTACTGAGCCAGCTATAACATTTAGCTCACCGGGATTTTGCTTTAAAACTTTTTTCCCATTATTGACATAAAACCCATTCTTACCAGCATTGCATTCAGAGCTGATGTTTGTTAGAAGATCTATTTGCGTTTGATCAAGCCATTATCCTTGCTCCATTGAAAGTCTCAATAGGATACCATAAAAACTCCTTGACTTCGATATGTTTCTGCCCCTCACAGACCGAACTGACAGCCTCTTTCTTTTGTTTCTTTGTTCAAAGCCTCCAGTGAAGTTTCTGTCCTCTGTACTTGGCAAAAGTAACCTTCAGTTTTCTGGCATGAATATAAAGCTGACCATTTCAACAAGCAGCCTCACTTTGATTAATGCTGACACACAGCAGGTAGGGTACATGTAATCAGTGTCCTTTTCTCCATGCTACAGTGTTCTCCTCCTTTGTGGCTTCTGACAGGAGTCTGGGCCCTTCAAAGGGAAAGCAGCACTTCTTAGCAGATCTGTGCATGCCTGGTGAAGCTGAGTTACATGATACCTCTGGATTTAAAAATGAAAGCACTTTGGAGGAATTGACGTACAGCATGGGTCCTTTTTATTCATGATGGTCTGTTCCATGGGGAGGGATCCTTGAGCACTTTGCAAATTGTTTCTCTGGATGTGTTTGCCTGTCAAGTGCCTAATAAACAAGGCACTGGTCCCGACTGTAGTTTCTGACAAGTCCTAGGAGGAAAAAAAAATTGATATAGGTATTAAGTCAGAGCTTGGCTTTGGTGTCATTCAAAGCTATTTTACAGCTGGATAATACACGTGTACAATCAATTATACTGTGTAAAGTCTCTAGGCTCCATTGAGGTGTGTTCCTGAGAGCCTGGGTTTGCTTGGAACTGGGCTGTGCTCCCTTCCTTCTTGGCAGATATGATAAGGATCTTTGTCCTTTCCCATAATTCCTCCCTCAGCTGTTGGTATTGGCTCCCTGAGTGATCTCACCCCCCGCAGCCAGCAGCAGGTTTTGCTCCAAGCTGGAGTAGGGGAACATCATGGAGGTCATTTTGGCTCACTGGCTCTGAGGAATGGTACACTGAGCTATTGCCATGCTGAGCATCAAGGAGCTCTTAGGGGTTTGTCTGTAGTGTAGATGTCTCCTGTCCATTGCACATCTGTTCCAGGAGGGGATTAGGACACCAGGTTTCCCTTCCTTTTGGGTACAATTAGAAGTTGGTGGTTGAATTAATTCTGAAGACCCTTTAAGAAAGATTACTCAGGGATCTAGACATTGCTAAAGATGAATGGATAGTCTCAAAAATATTCCTATTTTTATCTCCTTCCTAAATGATACATGCATAAATTAGTAAACAGGATTGTTATGAATTTACTTGCCTGTTCTATGAAGACATATGTTCTGATGTCTTCTAACGTGTGGCCCAAGACCACGTTTAATTAGTCTGTTGTGCTTTTCAGATCATTGCCAACCATCACATGCAGTCCATCTCATTTGCTTCTGGAGGTGACCCAGTAAGTATTGATTTATAAAATATACTTCTGCAGGTATAATGAACTCACATAATAATTGTTACCTGCAAATACTTTGCTTCATCCCCTCCTTCCACAAGCACTAACAGAGTACACTGCACTTCTGCACTGGATCATGACCAGTAATACAAGGAAACTGGGGGACCGACATTGAAAAGGAAATGTGGAATAGTGACTCAGTGCATCTTTAATGTTAGAAAAACTGCAAAAGTTAACTTTCCTGTTACCCATCAGTGAGCCTCAGTCCATTCAAAAGCCCTCTGACTTTGGGACCTAAAAATAAGAATGTGAACATAGGAATTGATCAGTTCAGTGGTCCCTGTGATCCCATACCTGTCATAAATTCCATCAGCACTGACACCTCTAAATTTTTAGATTAATTTTGACTCAAGCAAACAGCTCCTATGAGACAGATATGGCATAACCATCTTCTTCCTGCAGATAGGGCTGTTCTTCCTAGTGTCGCAGCCATGTTGTTATAGATGTTTTCAAGTCAGAGGTTTTTTATTCTATTTCCAACTCTTTACTACAATGATTGTAAGCAAGAATTGTCATCTATCTAGGTTGGATAAGTAATTCCTTAGGGCTTGCTTACCTTTTTTAGTGTTTTTTAAATTATTATCCTGCATTGGTCTTGCACAGTCACTTCAGATTTCAGAGGCTACACAGGGCTGGGTTTGGTCAGTGCTTAATGGCAGGGCCAGCAAGACATGTGCGTGCACACAGATGTGCTGCAGGAAATGGGCTTGGTGGAGCAGCTGCTGCTACCTCTTACTGGGAGGATATGTAAAATAGAGGTCTTGCTCATCAGTGATAACTAGAAATCTAGTGGCCCTTCACATAAGGGGCAATTTTGTCTTGTTCAGGCAATTTTTTCAAAATTCTGTTTACATTTAAAATGGGAGATAGTTTGCACAGAACCTGTCTTTCCACCTGCCCCGCATTCAGGTCTAAGTGAAGTTCAGTGTTGCACTGGGCTGTGAAGGAGTAGCATTATTCTGCCTGATAATTAAGCCTATTCTGGCTTTATTTTAAAGCAAAATCATTCAGGCATCAACATAAACATTAAAAAGACATAAAAAAGGTAAGCAAGC
>WAAG01055853.1:0-19946 GCA_013390105.1 Tichodroma muraria | reverse complement strand
GCTCTCCAATCTCTATGCACACTTTGTGGCCAAGTTGTGGAAGGTTATTTGCCTTTTACCATTCCTGTGCTGACATTTTACAGGACCCTTCTCATTATTAATATTTTATACCTTCATTCCAGTTGTGTGTTACTTTCACATCATCAATCAAAGTAGCTCAGAGCTATTATTAGTCTTGAGCACCTCAAGTTAAAGGAAAAAAAACAATTGGCAGCGTGGTTTCAGTGTACTGTAACAATCTTGTCCAGAAAAAATACTATAGTCCACATCTTACTTTAATCCCAAACCCAAACATTTCTCACTAAAAAAGTGAGAGAACATGCAGACTCTATTTGTGTTTTATGCTAAGATATATTTACAGATCTAAGTAAACCTTACAACTATCCACTTCTTCCACAGAAATTGATAGACTGTAATATAGTTCTCAGTATCTAATTCTCACTTCTTTCTGTTCCAAAGCGAAAAACGAGGAGGCAACAGTGTCACACTGAAATATACGAACATTTTCCAATAGAGCATTAATTGGCTGGTCACGGTTGAAACCTGCTTGGGCAATCTTCCATTTTTATATCCATGGTATCACCAAAAATGGGTTAACAGGGATAAATTTCTTGCATCAATGTACATTTTTCTTTCTAAAAATAACTTGGGGAAAGAAAACCTGCTCCATTTAAGTCAGTGGCAAAATTGTTCATTTTAGTGAAGTCAATTTTTAACTCAGAGAAAACAATTCCATAGAATTTTGCATGGAGTCTTATGGAGTGGATACAGCTTAAGGAACATTTGAGGAAAAGGGGGCAGACATGCTATGTTTCTCTTTCCTTTCTTTTATTTTTTAACATCCTACAGATTACCTGTTTCTCAAGTATGGTTAAGACAATAAACAGCATGTATGAATTTATTCTCACTAAGCAAACTCTCCATCTTATCATTCAAAGCTGTTTTTCCCAGTGAAAACAAATCAGTGGCTTTCATTCAGCTGGTGCTTGGCTTCTTTAATTAAAGTGTGCATGTCTTAACTTGAATAGCTTCGACAAAATTTGAAGCTTTCTTTTCTCTATCATTCTAAAATGCTTTAATATATCAGATATATCTCTCTGTTTCCAACATTGGCTACCAAATACACACAAAGCCAAATCTTCAACTTTCATAATTTGCATACAAAATCCTGCAACCTCTTTCCATTTCTCAGCAAAAATTTTACAGCTAGACACAGTAGCGAGTTCCCATTTTGTGGGACTCCATTAATTTTATGAAATATGCTGATGGCTACTTACAAGCACGACATAAATGTTATATGTTAAAATAGAAGTAGGCTTGTCAAATAAGAGGCCAATTTTGGTACGCATTATTAATAACAACCCTTTGTACTCTGTAGTGCATAAAGGTAAAGCAAGTTATGTAGACACATTCTCTTCCTGAAAATTTTTACAATAGGAGAAAAGGCAAATCTGAGTCACTGGGCAATTATTCAAACATGGAAAGGTTGTAGGGAGATCAGCAGTGAAAAGAGTAAGGCAAAATGGGTCACTGAAAGCATTGGGTTGAAAGGAAGATGGCAAAGAGATAATGACAACTTATAAACAGGAACTGCTACATCAGGCAAGATGATCTGTGAGAACAGTAAGATACTTCAGAATGGAGGAGGAGAAGGAATCAGAGATAATGGGTATGAATCACAAACTGGGCATTTCAAAAGCATTATCTTCAGACAGTCCAAGAATTGAAAAATGGCAGTTCCTTTCAAGAACTAAAGCTCACAAAGCAGACACGCTACAGAGGGAAGATGTAGTGTACCTGTTCTGCTTCTGCAGGGCCACAGACTTTGAAAACCACACACTGAAATCAGTCATCAAAAACATTTACTACAACCAGAAATAAAAAAAGTTAAAAAACATTCCCCAAGTATTACCCTGCACTGCAAGATAGCCTCCCATCCTCTCAAAACTGCAAAATTCCCCTCCCTCATCATGGTGTATCTGTGCATCTCTCTGCTTCCCCATGGCACAGGAGGCTGCTGGATGGCTGAATACCTGCCTGCCCATGGGAAGCAGTGAATTAATTCCTTGCTTCACTTTGCTTCTGTGCACAGCTTTTGCTTTCCCCGTTAAAGTATCTTTATCTCAACCCACAAGTTTTCTGGCTTTCACTCTTCCAGTTCTCTCCCAGATCCTGCTGGAGGGGGAATGAGGGAGCAGGTGCCTGGGGTTAAACCATGACACCAGGAGAAGTTGCAATTATTTGCACATAGCTTTCCTTGCCTGGATTATTAACTCTCTGTCCTTAGCTTCTGCACTTCGCATTCACTTGAACCCCTCACTGGATTTGTCCTTTCACTTAGAGGCAGGAATCTAGAGGCATTCTTCAAGTGAATCACCAAGAGATGCATACAGACCTTTAAAGGTTAGGAGAGATGGAGATTTCCCTGAACTCACACAGCTCTTCCCTGCTTACCCAGATCTCAAGCATTTGTATAGCTTCCTAAATTTGAATCAGCTTTTTTTTTTTAAATCCTAGTGGCAAATCCCAGCCCAGGCTGCAAAGCATAAGGATTAACACTCAGGCTCAAGCGATCACTGGGGACTTCAGCAAGTCCCAGGCTGAAGCTGTTTGTAGTGTTTAGCCAAGAGGCCCAAATTGTTGTAAACAACAGTATTCACAGATCTGCAGCATGATGAGCTGATTAAAAGCCCAGAAGCATCATGTGTGGTAGTACTGACACAGCAGCATCTCAGGAATAATTTAGGGGAATGTTATAAAGAGGCACAAAGTATCTTTCTGTCTCCAGTTACCAGCCATAATGTGTAAATAATTCATTAAGAAAGGGCAGCCTGAACATCATCACCACTCAGAGGAACCAGAAAGACCACAAAAATGAAAAGAGAAACATAATCATTATATAAATTACTGATAATGTAAGGTTTAGCAATTCCATTTCATATTATAATAGCCCAGCTTCAAAAAGACTGATGCAAACACTTCTCAGGAAACAAAACACCAGTAAAAATGAGCCAGTCTCTTTGCTGAGCTTTTTTAAGAGTTTAAAAATGCTGAAAGTGACCGGGTTAGGCAAAAACAGAAATTTTGTGGGGTTTAATCCATTGACACCGATAAACAAACATTACCCACACTGCAGAACCAATGCATTTTTGACAGTCCTACAGATTTTTATAAAATACCTACTTGAACCTTTGAAAGCCAAAGGCCATCTCAGAGCCAATCCGGAACCCCTCTCTTGCTCCACCTTCAAAAATAAAACACACACAACCACTGCTGTCCTCCACAGTGGCAGAACAAGATTCCAAGGTTCTCCAAAGTTAGCAATGCAACATCTTTACCTCTTTCCATGCCTCTTTTTTTTTCTTTTTACATCCACCTCATCCTTGCCAAGTCTCTCATTTCAGGCAACCTCTAAACCCTGAGAGGGAACTGCCCTTCAGCCCACATCACAGAGCAGAGCCCTGACCATCCTTTAACTTGGGGATTTTCACAACATTTTCTCTAGTAACAGTCCTGGAAGGAGGTTCCCAGGCACATTTCATTTGTGCCTTCAGTCCAGCTTATTTGTCCAACAAGGTGGGTACCTTAGAAGAGGATGTACTTCATCTGACTCTCATAATGCCTACTCCCGCAGGCCCTAATCTTTTTATCTTATTATTATATAACTTTAAAACCAAAGGATATTTGCTTTTCTTTCAAGATTACTTTCCACTCTGTCCCCAGGAAAGATGTGAAGATTGAAATACACTTGGTGCAAATATATCAGCCACAGGAGAAAGAAGAGGTGGAAATGCTCTTATTCAAACATGGCAATAGAGCAGCACCACACCAGAGTCCTATTTTCTGGTGCCTCACTTGGGGAGAACAAATCCCTCTACAAACTAGCCAAGAATTAGATCTGTATTTACAGGAGGCAGCATGTACACCATGCACACTAAATTATTCACCCGAGGTTACAGAGCCAGGCAGTTACAAACCCCCTCAGCACAGCTGCCAATTCTCAACTCCACTCAGCTTTCCAGCTGCTAAACAATAATCTTTTTCCCATCCCCATGTAAGACATGAGCCAATTTTACTTTTATGAGACTAAATTACCTCTATTCATCTCCTGTCACGGTAATTGAGTTACTAGTGAACTCTCTCATTTCTCAAAATTTTATTCACAAATGTCTTTATAATTCCGTTTACCTGTACGTGAAGAGATACACGCTATTTATACAAGCATAAATCAGGTACTACTTACTTTGCATTAAGTTGCTGTTACTTTTACTGACGGAGAAGAGGCAAGTATAAGTAGTAAAAGCAAGCAAAAATTTTTTTTAAAAATTAGAAGTGGAGAGACTATGGCTAATATGCCTTAAATGGGAAAAGGTTTAAGGAGTCAGACTCAAAGAGACAGCACCATGAAGCAACAAGCACAGCACAGGTCCCTCAATATGTGGGAGATGACTTAGGACACTTCCTGCATCCTACACTTCCTGCATCCTTTCTTTGTGCTCCCTGTGAGAAAAGGAGGAAAAGGCACATACCATTCAAATTGCTTCACAAGCAGTTGGGTGCGATCAGGGGTCTGCAATACAAGAGTGCAAGAATAACCATAAATAAATTGATGCAAAGATATACTCAAAGGGATACCAGGAGATACCGGTCTTCATCTTCCACAATGCACAATGAGACACAGAAGCAGGTAAATGGTCATGGCCTGACAACACTCCTGGAAAAACATTAGATTTCTAACCATAATCCGTTTCTAAATGGTGATTTAGTCTGGCCACGTTGGTTTGTACCTCTCCAAGGGCTTTCTAACCTCTCAGGTCGACCTCAGACAATTTTTTACCAGAGATAAAGTACTCCAGTTCCACTAACAGCCACACACCATAAAAATACAACATTAAGAAAAAGGAGAGGGGATTTATGACAGTTTTTGATCCCATCAAATGTGGTGGTGGTGGTAAATCAGTTGGGAATATGGAGCTGCTCATTTTAGCAAAAATAGGAACCACACAACTAGACATCAGTAACTCACAGCAGCACTGCTGGCTGCTCTCAGCAAGGGGGACCTCAGGGAGGCTGGGGAGGCAGCTGCACCCCAGCAGGAGGTACAGAACTTTGGAGGCAACAGCAAGGGAAATTAGCTAGTTGTGCTGTGCAAGGTCAGGTCTGTAAGGAAGAACCTTTGAGCAAAGACTCTTCTTTAAGCCAAAGAGAACAAGTACTCCTTAGCATCTATACTTGCAACCAAGCCATTTTTCCCTTGTGGGAATGCCCAAAATGTGCCAGGTCCTTCTCCTAGCCTGAGGAGACTCCCCCCATTGGCAGTTTATAATTTAAAAAAATGAAAATGAAGTCTTAATTACCAAATAAGCATCTGTTATGCCTATGAGGGTTTTTTTTGTTTCCCAAGTCTTGTGACCTTTTTCAGGCTGTTTTTACCTTCTTTGATAACTTGGAAACTGTAGCCACATCAGCATTTCTATAGACAAAAGTTTTAAAAAATCCTTGTAAGAACCCTATAAAGAAGATGGCTACTTAACAATTTTACCTCCTTTGCTAAACAGAAATAAGCAAGGCTCTGGGAGTTGTTTGGCTTATTTTTTAAGTTTTATTTAATGGCAGGTAAGAGAGGAAGAAAAGGATCTTTTACTAAAACGTAAGTCTACTACAGTTCAATGGATTTAGAATTCCCAAGTTTTCAATTAAAACCTGGATCAAAATAACAATGAATGCCAGTTGGAAAGCCTGCATTCATCTGAAAACAGAGACAAATAAGTCCAGAGCTTTCCAAACCCATCACATTCAGCAGTGCCACAAGGGATGGAGAGGAATAGCACAGACCTGTTCAGCCAGCTGGGCTGTCAAGTGGCTTTTATTTCCCTGTGCGAGAGAGCAGGAAAGGTGTTGAGCAGATAGATGATGAAAAGATGGGGGGGAGGAGGGCAGAACATCAGAGGAAACAATTTCATAAGAATAATTTAATTTAGAACATAAAATTAATCCAACAAAATAGAGGAACAGATGCGAAGGGATTTGAAACTCCTTCTTGGATCATATCCCTTTAACTTTACTATACTCACAATCTGAATGTGATCTTATTTATTCATAATATTGAAACCATATTAATTAAGCAATAAAATACTCCAGACAGCTTGTTGTTAGGATAATTTACATACTGTGTGTGTTAAAGGGGGAGGAGGAGAAACTAGTATCTCCATCCTGAGAGGTGACTAAACGCTAGAGGAAACAATTCCAGGCTTTTTATAGCATGAAGGATTCCTCTTTGCTGTTGGAGCACTTGCCACAGCCAGTTTTTCAAAGGACTTTGCTAATTAAGACATGTACTCATACAAGCAAATATTTGGCTGTCTCAGTGCTGCTATCTCCCCTGTGAAGCTGAGAAAACCAAGGCAAACAGAGGAATAAGGAGATCTGAAACATTTCCCTTCTCTGACCCTGCTAAGGAGACTAGGCCAGGCATCTGCACTAACCACGAGGTGATTAGTACAGCGAGGACAAACAGATACAAATCTAGATGAGCCTTCTGGGGAGCCTGCCAAGGAACACGTTGCCTTCCCGAGCAGAAGATGCGCCGCTCTTCACACTGCCATGTAACTGCTGTGCGACCTTGGGCAGCAAACCGCAGAATCCACAGAGGGCACTGGGTTTGCCTCCAAGGTAGCCCAATAGAGGTCACACCACTGACTTCCTCAGCTGGCCAGGTCTGCCTGTCATTACAGAGCTGTGGTGTGCAGGACACGGATGAATTTTGTCTATACAAATAAACTTGGCAAACAGAAACTAAGAGCAGGAAAGAGAGGAGGGAGTTCATCAACAGGTACTTGCCTGAATACTTGGGGCAACAGAGGCAATATGAAAGTAAATTTTTTTCTCCACAAAAAAAGACTTCATTCTACAACCCTTGCACTAACTTCAAGTTTAGCAGGGATGGTTCTACAATCTCTTCCAGAAGGAAAGAAATAAACTCTGCTTCTGTTGAAGCTGAATTCACATTTAAGGAACACCACTGATCTCCCAAATACTTAACAAACACGGGTCAGGCCCTTATGCTTGTGTAATTTACTGAGACAACTGCATCTGTGCTTCAGGTGCCTTCACTACTTCCTAATTGTTTTCCTTTGGAGAAGGATGAACCATTACCACCTGAGCTTTTCTGCATAGTTTAAGGTTTTCTAATCCTATGTACCAGCCAGTCCCTGCAGAGAGTCAGGAACTGATGCCTGAGAAAAATACAACTGAGAGAAGAAGCTAGAATCTAGAGTCTCTCATGACCTGGGCTCAGTGTCCATGAGCAGCAGTAGCAGAATGATGCTTGAGAGGGCAAAAGACAGATAAAAGCAATTTGTATGAGGAAGACTCAGTCATGTTGGGAGCCCTACACATATATTATGGTAGTTAAGTGCATAGACTTCATTGTTGCTGTGGACAAACTGTTATTTTCTCTGTTGTAAAGTTTATGCACATCTTTTCTCTTGCAAGAGAATACTATTTTATCGATTTTCTTTCAGAGACTACTTGGAGGAAAGAGACTTCATTGGTAAGAAAAATATTTTAAGCCACCAGGGTGACGATATGGTAGGTTGCAGCAGTTATTCTGTCTAACCTTGGATACAGCTGCTCAAATGGATCTTCCTCCCCTGAATTACTTTCAAGGATGCTGTTTTTCTCCCCCAACCAAAATATTTATATTGAAAACTGTATCCTACCTTGCCCTCAAATAAGCATCTTATCTATATGGACAGTCACAGGGAGAATATATAGGTTATATATTCCAGGCTATAAAAAGCCTGGAATTGTTTCCCCTAGCATTTAGTCATCTCTCAGGATGGAGCCACTAATTCCTCCTCCTCCCCCTTTAACACACACAGTACGTAAATAATCCTAACAACAAGCTGCTTGGAGTACTTTATTGCTTAATTAATACAGTTTCAATATTATGAATAAACAAGATAGTCATATTGCTGTACTGAAACCCAGAAAGCCTATGTTCAGTCAGTCACAAAAAGAGATGACACTGAGGAATGAGTAGAAGAGTTTCTACCAGAGCAGGAGATTACTGATCTAACCCAGTTACCTGGGAGGCCCACATCTGAAATGCTATTTTAAATTGTGTCATTACACAGTAAGGAATTAGAATTATTCATCGTGTCTAACCTAACCTCATTACAGCTTCCGCCGGGAATAATTATTTCAAAACATTTCTTGCTCTTCAGAACCTAAGGGTACAATTATTGAGTCTTCCTGAACTTGGCTCAAATGACTTCTCTAAATTCTAGGGAGCTGCTCTGGCTCCCAGCACAAAGTGAACCTACCTAAGAACTAATCTTATTTGCAGCAAAGAAACACAGATGACTGCTTGATACATTCACCTACCTGCCTGGCCCCACCATCACATCACAGCCTGTGACTGTGTCCCTCACATCCCTTTCCACCCCAAAAATGCATTTCCCCCCGTGGAGGATCCCACCTTTCAAGTCAGGACAATGTTACTGTTGCCAATTACAGAGCAAACCTGCCGAAAATCAGAGGCTTTCCTACTTTGTTTGACCCTTCCCTGCAGAAATGGAAGGACAATTAAATGTGTGTCATCATATACAATTTACAATTTATGCATGTTTTGGAGAAACCCCTCACACACCCCTAATCCAGCTTCTGACAGACAAAGCTTTTCTAAAACAATGGCTCATAGGGAGGACAATACAGACAATAATTTATTTGCAGAAAATGGGTCATTTAAAATATTTCTTTCAACAACTTGTCTGATTTGTGAGGATCAGAGTGTACTTATTAAGAAATATGAGGTCAGCAGAAAAACTGCATAAGGTTCCGTCAATAATGTTACCACAGCTGCATGAGAGTATCAAATTGCTGATTAAAGGTGTAACTAGAAATGATCTCTCAGTAATATTTCAGATTCCTTTCACAAAGATGGAGTTCCACTGAAAATACGTGCTGTGACTTGTACCAATCAGGTCTTGACTCGTCTAATACTATTTTCTATTTTATATATAAATCAGCCTATTCAGATCTGACCTTTGTCCTTTCAAGGTTTTTTAGCGTCTTTTTAAATAGATCCAGAGAGCTGACATCCAAAACGAGTTGAGGTGGAAGATGTTCTCCTCTGGTGCTTCAAACTCAGATGTTCTGTCTGCTGAAAAAAAAGGCACATTATATCTTCAGCTCAGGAATATTCTTTTACATTGTTCTGATCTAAAATTATGACTAGTACAAAACAGATATAAACATTGGTTCTGTTTCCCAATAAGCTACTTAAAGCTTCTGGAGACAATTCAGAATTGAAATAGCCAATCCTGAAATTAGCAGACATAAAATTATTTTGTCTGCACAAATAAATAGATTGTGATGCATTTCCTGATTAGCCAGAAGAGCCCAGAAAGACAAGTTTAAGTAAACCAACAGATGTAAAAGCAAGACATAATTCTCATCTAAGTGAAATGTTGAAGTGCTAAACAAAACGAATGAGGACAAAGGCATTTGCAAAAGTGGCCCGGTGTTTGTCTGTATGCATTTTCATTTTCAAAGCTTTTATTACAGCAGAAGTCATAAATAAATTATATTTTCCTTTTGTAGAGTTCCAGTAACCATCATTTGATAGTTAGGTTTGTTATCTCAGATTTACAGGGATTTCAAGCTGCAACATTAATGTATTACACAGGTCCAAATCACTTCAATTCATAACAGTATAAATAAGCACAATATAAGCACTAAAAACAATATAATCACACTACCAATTTTCAACAATACAAAACTTTTGTGTTTGAGCTTTGACCAGTGTGCCCCAGAAACTTTGGTCTGCTGTTTGAAAATAGACCTCTCATTCAAAACACGTGAAACAAAGACTATTCTTGTTAATTAAGGAAATGGGCAAGGTTTCCTTTCAATGCTCTGTTAACTTCTTTTAAGAAAAGATAGTTTTTGACACTCATTCAGGAAACCTTTTATTAGTACTAAGAATACTGAACGATCCTTCAGTAATCCTACTTGTTGTTTTCATCAAAGAACAGAGAGGGTTCAGGAATAATGTTTTCAACATATGCATACTGTTATAGCATGGTAGATATTTATATCAACAGCACCTTCATTGCACTCAAGTGGGAAAGTGAGAGAGGAACGAAGATTGTACCAGTTTTTCAGTGAGGTACCTAGATCTGGTGTTAGGAGGCTTAGGGGCTGGTGGGTTTGGGGTTAGTTTAGCCCTGCACTCAGCACTGTAAAATTCCAAATTGGTCCAGTAGCACATTAAGCACTTTGTTATCTCAGTTTTTCCAATGAGACAAAATGCAAAATGAAGCATTTTAGGGCTCTTGGAAGCATGCCTCCTTCTACAAATGTGGTTCGTTCCTCACTGCTATGATTTGTACCAAAATTCTTCACTCTGCCCCCAAGCTGGATCTGGTTATATCCTCAGTACCACGGTTTCTTGCTTATCTGCCTTACACTAAGAAATGGCCTGTTAGTTGCTGTCAGGGCAATCAGCCAAAGCATCAGTGAGAGCATTTAATAAGTTAAGGTTCAATGGGTGATCTCTGAGGCAAGGTTTTTCCCTGCACACATGCACACAGCTCATGGCTCTAAACTTCACTGCATCAGCTTAAATCAAACAATAAGATACGGCATAAAACACACCAAAACACACTAAGCAAGCAGAAGTTACTTTTTCCCTATTGTGAAGCAAAACAGAAAAAAAGATGTACATTTAATGAGAAGCAATTGTGTGTGAAATGTTTTACACCCACTCAGCAGTGCCACAGCCTCTACAGCGTGTGTGGGTGAGCTCTGACAGGGCTGTGCTGCCACCCTCTGTCCTCAGCCCTCCAAGTATCAGCAGTTAATATTGGGGTGATATCAACTTCTCTTCATCTGGGAATCTGGGAGGGTTTAAATCTACATCGTACAAGCAGCTGATGAACTATCAGAACATAAGGGAACTCGTTTCACTTCCCAAACATATTAAGGCTTGCTGAGCATCCTATGCTATCCATAACACTGCGGTTACAGGACAATTTGGAGGCCTGTGGTAAAAAGTCTTAGCTCAGAGGGAGAGCCTTGATGAAGCAGTTGTGAGTACCTGCAGCTGCACTCAGCATGTCAAAAAAAGGAGCAAAACCTAAAGTTGACCCCACATTCATAAGGACTGTACCAGTTCTGCTCTGGTGATATTGTTTTGGTCCTTAAGGTCACCAGGTTTGCTTTATTAGTCCACATTTACCCTGTGAGAGCCTTTAGAAACAAATAAACTTAGGCATTGTTACATCCATATGTTTCCTGGATTTCAGGGTGTGTTTATTCAGTATGACTCATGTTTGAAACAACTGGAGAAAGGTACTTTCCCTTGCATGGCCCAAAATGTCCCAAAGGACCTCTGATTTGCAAGGATTGTCACTGTAAAAAAAGACTCAGGATCTTCCCTGCCACACTGACAGGCACTGACCGGCCCTGGGTATTTTCTATGAAATTGAGAGATGTGCTATTTTGTCCTCAGGATCGTCTCTCAGACTGGATTTTTTGGTGGATTTCAACTACATATTTGTGACTTTGTAAGGGAGGGTGGAGTTCTTAATGTAGACAGAGATTTGAAAAACAACACAGACCCTAAACCATAAAGGAATGGAGCAATATCTTAATCAAGAGACAAGGCAAGGCAACTTCCACCTTCCTGCCTAGAGAATGCCTGGCTCCAACCTTTCAACTCAATGCCAAATAACTCCTCTAGTTCCACATTTAAGCAGGTTTCATCAAGAAATCAAGAACCTTGACAAGAAAGACCAGATTAATAAACTCTGAGTGATAACCAGGTCAAATATACACTTTTCTGGCCTAGCTATATAACAGCAAGAAAAGCAGCCCTGTGGCTGGTGACATAGGAGACTCGAGCAGAATATAAATAACCCAAAAGCATCCTCGGTCTGTTAAACTCACTTTTCCATAAGAACTGCCAATGCCTCTTTTGAGGGATTCTGTCTGCTCTGAAAGGAGTGAATAAAGCAGATCATTAAGCTGAAAAAAAGGATAAATGCCAACAAAATTTTCTCTTTTGTGTTCTTTTTCCACAGGAAGGGGAAAATAAGGAGTGTAACCTAACACAGTAAGCTGCAGTCCAGAGAAAGCTGACTGTTTCTTAGAAGGTTGTCAAGCATTAACAGTGTTCTACCATACAGCTGCAAGCTTACTTGGAGATGATTCTACATGGTCTTAGCAGTGCCCCAGAGCTTCTGTAAAGCCTAACTTTAGGAACACTTGAAACACCTAGGCAGAGCTTTGCAAACTACAGGGAAGAGGGGGTGAAAGACCTTCAGGGTGGGACAAAGTCATTCCAGAGTATGCAGTTATTTCTAGATTGCTTTGCAGTATCCTGTTTGTCTTTCAGTGCTTTGTTGTTTCTGCTCATTTTTAGATTGTCTCCCCCACTGCACTATTATGTCTTGCAATGTTTGGAAATCAAAAGTGCCCTTTTGCACTCATCAGGCTCTCAGCAGAAAGTGGCTGTAAGTGTAAAAATAAGTCATGGTGTCAAAGTGTCTGGCAAGAAAAGAAAGCAGAAATTGTGGAAGGAATTCAAGGAAAACACAAGGGAGTGTGTCAGCCTCTCCTTCCTGGGCAGGGGAGAGTTCATAAATCAGCCAGGGGTCACTACACACTTGCTGAAGCCAGCCTCCCATTAGCAGGCTGCTGAGCTCTGTTTGAGTGGGAAGTGGAAGGGAAGGACAGAAAAGCAGATATTTCCCTTTCACAGCTACAGCTCCCAGTCATGCCAAGCAGAATGACAAAACCACTGTCATCTTACAGTTAGGAAGGTCACCTTTGCTGGTGTCTGTGGCTTTATCACAAGCTGTGAGGGCCATACCAAGCAGTGGACAGTTGTGTGCACACACCCACATACACAGGTAAAGGTGAGATCTAAAGACATTCTAGTTATACATGGACTTGTGAGGCTAATGACACGTTGTAAAAACTGTTATAGGTGTCACTCCACTTGGAGACCTTAAAATCACTGCCCTTAGAAAGCCCCAGGAGATATGAGTAATGCATGTGTTCAGTTGCATCCCCACTAGTACATAAAATTTTCTGCAGAAGGGAATCAACATTTTCACTTACACCAATGACAGCTTCTCTCCTAGAGGAAAAAAACAACCTTGTATAAAAATAGCCTGTATTCATTGACCCTAAGAAAAAAGCAAACATTGCTTTTCTCCTGTTCTTCAACAGCAACTTCCAAATAGCTCCTAGAAGACAGAACTTTCCTGGCCCTCTGACACAGAACAGTTCCTTCAGTTTTTCTCCTTGCAAATATATCGGTTTTCCAAATCAAACCACAAAGGCTACCACCAGCATGAAGTCAGTGTCCTGTCTTTTTTCTCCTTCCCCTCTGGCTCTCAACACAAACCTGAGGCTCCACTGGTCTTATCTGCAACTACAATCTCAATACCATTTCTCTATCATACCTATTATCTAACTCATTCCAGTTCAGCTTTCATCCTTCTCAGCACCAAAATCCCTCCCGAAATTCCAGATGGCATCTTCCTTAGTGAAGTTTGCATTGGTCTGGTTTAACTTATTTTACCTTTTCTCAATTTATTTGTTCAATTACATCCTCGTTCAAAAATGTGTGCAGAGTTGATCATGGCAGTTGAGTACTCCCTGTGGGCCAAAAATCTGTTCTTAGCCTTCTATCTTCCATGAACATTGAAAAAATGAGAAATATTGAATTTGAATATTGAATTGAATATTGAAACATTGAACACTGAAAAAAGGAAATAAAAATTCACATGTCCATGTAAAATTATTTGTACTTTGAGTTTCTACAACATCTGTAACAATGAGGCCTCCATTTTCACTGCATACTATGTGAAAGACTACTGTCTCCTCTGCTCTAAAGCTGCTGTCTGAGTTTTATGATGTCTCTTACTCCTGATGAGAGGGACAAAAAAGGCACGAGTAGCTGTTCACTACAGGAGATATGTGTGCAACCCACAGATGCTGAAATAAAAAGGACATTGCTCTTTCCTACCAACTTCGGCATGAGAGCTCTTCCATCACCATTATTTAAAGGGTCAACCAAGCACCCCAGCTGCTCAAATACAGTGAGTGTCACTCTCCCTCTCAATCTGCCATCCCATAGTTTGCCATTGTTAGGAGGAAATCTGTCAGTGGCTGTAGCTTCTAAGGCTGGACTTAAATTGTCTTCCAGCAGTCAGAGCTAGCTGGCAGGGAAGGTGACAGGCTGACAGCCTCCTGTTAGTACTAAGGCACTGTCTAATGCTCCTCCTATCAGAGGTAATTTTACAGAGAAGCCTAGAGATAATTTTTCAATTTGCTCTCTAGTAAATCAATTGCAGCTCAGTAATGAAGACAATGGCTGTAAAATGCAGTGTGTGCAGTGTGTGTAAGTGGAGTGAAGGTTTCATGCCGCAAATCTGAATCAGAGCAGAGTAACAGTATTTTCCCTTAAGCCTACCCAAACCCCAGAAGGACCTCTGAATGTGAATGGGTAGAAGCAAATTACTACTGCTGATACTCTTGAAGATTCTTCGTGTTTCTGATGAAACTCCCGGTGAAATCAGTGTAGACAGGCTTCAGTAATAGAGTGACATATGGAAAGGCATAGAAGAGATCAGTCCCTTCTAACAGAAGGAATGAAGGAAAATTTAAGGCTGTTGTAAATTGGGCAACAATTCATAGACATCACACTTGCTCTTCTCTTAAAAGATCTTTGATTCAAACATAGCATCCTAAAGGTGACTATGTCATTGCCATTCAGTAATTCTCATGTGAATAGTTTGGAACAAGGTTCTGTCTGGGTTTTTGGAAGGAAAAAAACTAGGAGAAATATAGCAGAAAAATAAATAAAATCTAGGTACCTGATACTGTGACCTTAAGGTGTAATGAAAACTTTGTGCAAAGTCTAGAGAGGGTAGAGAGGGATTTCAATTATAATCAAAGTCCTTCCTGATTCCTCTGCTTCCCAAGAAATCAGGTTTTCTCTAAGACTGTCAAACTTCTAAGAGATTGCTTGTGAGGCCCCAAAGTTTGGCTGACAAAAGGGTTTCAATTTCACACAAAGCAAGAAGGAAGGTTCTATATGCTGCACTTCAAGAGATAGAGTCCCCTTGTACGTCATCATTTCCAATTCATTAATCATTTATATTCCTAAGCTTACATTCAAAAGGTTTGCAACCAAAAAATTTGAGGATGTCATAGCAAACTTCTCTTGCCTTTACTCTGAATTACATGAGTAGGCTGGAAAATTACATGTCTTTCTAAAGTAGAGGATGAAAAAAGATAAAAAAGGAATAGATAACCAATTTCCATACTAATGTCATGGTGCAGATAACTGAAGAGTTATGCTAGTAAATATAACTTGTCCTAGAGGCAAAGTCTGTACGTTATAGAAAAGAAAAAAAACCAACAAAAAACAACAACAACAACAAAAACACACAAGTTTTTTTCACAGTTTACACACTTACATTCCCCAGGGCTGAGTAAAGCAACTCTTCATTAAAAAGGGAACAAACTTCTAACAGGCTATACCACATTCATATATTCAAAATATTTTACCTAAAGGAACTTTAAATCCTGAGCAGTTATAAACATACCAGAAAAGGAACAGTGGCAGAAACAAGCTAGTTTGTTGCCTGCCTAGAAGCTGGCATCAGTGTATCTTGTATAGACCCTATAACAGATGGTCACTGTCTCAAACAACTTAAAGCCTACTAGGGAAAGACAGAAATGTAACAATACTACAGAAATCCCAACAGAAAAAAAAAAAAAAACAACACAAAACTAAAGTATTTAATTTGCCTGCAGTAACTCAAATGCTACAGCCAAGTGAAAAATTCTCTGACTAGCGCTTTACCCACAAGCCTATCCTTCTTTGTAGCCCCTAAAGGAGGTTAAATATCTAAAGAGGGCTTAAATATTTTTCTTTTCTGCTGCTGAAACAAAGCCAAAGAACTTTCTGTGACTTCTTGTGGAACAGTGTAAAAATTAGCAAACTAGGATAGATGAAGGTTAATACTACAGTTATATATGGCTTATTTTGCCCATGAACATCTAAAAAAAAAATAAAAAAATTAGATGTTTCACAGGTTTGGACAGATACACCATTTTTAGAGGCAATAATTTAAATTCATTGTCAGAATCAGCATACTTGCACTTTAGCCTGATAATTTATCTGTCTGGGAGAACTGCTTTTGCACAGCAAGCACTGCCTACTTTGTTATTGAATACTTAATAGAACTGGCACTGAAGGCTGCTAAAGTCCAGTTCATGAACACACAAGATCCAAGACCCAGAAAGAAAGTTTGGAGACTCTTCCAGTTTTATTAGTACATTGATTTGTAGAACAGTTTTTTAAAATCAACTCTCTACTCAAAGAAGAAAATTAAGAACACTCAATCTGCACATGCCTATTGGGTTGCTGGAGCTATCTTAGTACTGGATATTCACTTCAGGAACGTAAACCTGAAAAAAACCCTGTGCATTGAATTTAAATTCAGGTGAATTTACCTGATAAAAATGTTTCATATATAACCCAATATAATATTTCATATTATAACCTGATGTAATATTTCAGGTGAATAACCTGAAACAAAAGCTGTGCATTTTGATGGTTTTGTTAACAATTTGTAAACAAGCATATGTCCAGATATCCCTCTGTTTCCATAAGCCCCATGGCCAAATATACGTCTCCGGCAAGTTGTCTATGGAAAAAGATTTTAGCAAATGAAAGAAAGTGTTTCAAGAACCACAAATATTGTTTCATTCATCTCTCAAAACCTCTGTTTTCCCACAGTCATCACCTGCTCCATGAGAAGTGCCACTTCAGGGACTTGTGTGATAGAACAGACATGGCAGACTCAAGCTGGAAATTATAAGTAGCACCCAAAATGCTCCCAACCACTAAAAAACAGCAAGACTATGTGGGACTGCAAATTAGAGCAGTGCAGGAGACATTGCCACGGTTTAACCACAGCCAGCAGCAACTCAGCCCCACACAGCCGCTCGTTCCCAGTGGGGGGGGACAGAGCTGGCAGAGTAAAAGTGAGAAAACTCATGGGTTGAGATAAGGGCAGTTTAATTGCTAAAGCAAAAGCCTCACACACAGTCAAAGCCAGACAAGGAATTCATTCACCACTAACCATGGGCAGGCAGGTGTTGTTAAGCTATGCCCAGGAAAGGATGGCTCCATCACCCTAATAGTGATTTAGGAAGACAAATGCCATATCTCTGAACAATCCCTCTCCCTCTTTCTTTCCCTGGCTTTATATGCTGAATATGATGTCATATAGTAGGGAAAAATCCCTTAATTTTTTCAGGGCCAGATGTCCTGGCTGTGTCCACTCCCAGCTCCTTGTGCACCTCCAACCAGTTCTGCTGAGAGGCAGAAAAGGCCTTGACACGGTGCAAGCACCACTCAGCAGAAACTAAAACACCTCTGAATTATCAACGCTGTTTCCAGGACAAAACACAGCACCATGCCAGCTACTATGGAGAAAATTAACTCTATCACACCGAAATCCAGCACAGACATTATGAGTCAGTGTAGCTTTTCTAGTATTGCAGTATTTTCTCTCCAAGCCAGTCATGCTTCCTCACATATAATACTAAAAACCTGATATCAGAACTTCTCTCTTCAGTGCAGATACAAACCTTAGTCATGTACGAAATAGGGAATGCCTTCCTGCTCCATTAGTGTAATTCTCTAATTTTCTAATTTATATGGACTGAGCCATACATTTGTTTCTATTTTCCAGCATTTCTGACATGTCTGGCAAGGCAAAAAACCCTCAAAACATGTAACTAAAAAAAAAAATACAGGTGAGGGAGCACAAAGGGAAGAAAGAGGGTCACTTCATTTATACAAAACCATAAATCCTGAAGACAGAGCAGTCATCTGGTGTGAGATTTCACAGCACTTAGAAAATTCCTCTGGCAGGTTTTCTATGCCACTGAGTAAAGGCTTGACCATGGCCCAATTCACTGCAAAGAATCCAGTTCTCTTCTTCCATGCTCTGAGAGAGACAAGCCAGCCTTCTTTCCAAGAGAGTGTGCAGCTGTGAGTTACACGAGGAATTAGGTGCCTATTTGTCTTAGTTAGGTACCTATTTATTTTTGGCATTTCTAGATACCTTGCTTCTCCCACTGGTGCCCAGCAATCCCTTTCTTAAGCACCATGCACCACCTTAAAGGCCAAGGAACCTAGGTCCAAGTTGAATATTCCCTTCTTTTTTGTTTTTTGCCAGGAGGTCACCAATGCAATGGCATGTTGGATTATATCAGCCAGTCTTATTAGCATACTAACAACAATTTGACAATATACCAAAAGTGTTTTGGTTTTTTTTACTCCTGGAGGAAAATTGAAACCAGGTAAGCTAGAAAACTAAGCTGGAACACCACACACAGGAGATCCTGTTAAAAATTAATCCATGTGAGGCACAGTGACTGACCTGTGCAGTACCCACACAGCAGTTCTAGACTTTTAGGTAGGTTACATTTCACTCTGGAGGAGTTATTGACATTTTATCGGACCATGTGTCAAGTTCTAACAGAAAAATGAAAATAAAATGTTTTCCTCTCTGGCAGGTCAGAAAATATCACTGCTTCTTCACTCCATATTTTAAACAGAACTTCAAGCTGTTCTACCTATAAAACAGCAGTTCAGGTTATTTCCCATTTTGCCTGATTAAGGCAAGAACCTCTATAACAAGAATTTTCAGGTACTTTTGCAACTTCCAGGCAGTCATTTTGTAATCTTCACACTGAAGACCAAGTGCCGAGATCCCTTTCAGTCAATAACTTGGACTTTAAGAGCATTAATAGCCTCTCTGGTTTCTGGAGAATTTCCACAGATCACTGAAGATTATCTCCTTCACTGACAGAACAGCAGGAGCAAGCTGATGATTAAAATTGAAAGATTCTGTTTCAATGCAAAACAAAAGATAAAAAAGAAAACAGAAAATAGTTATGTTCTATTCAAAGAGTTCTCCTAAGAGGAAGACTGATAAGAAATGCACAAATTCTAAGAAATGTTTCCATCTTACTTTTTACTTTTTAAAGAGAGAGGAATTCAAGATTAAAGTCATTCAGCACTGCCCTCCTCACACCCAGAAGAGCGCAAGAGCACAAAACAAAGCACAACACTGAATAAGCTGGACAAGTTCCTAGACAGCAGCACCTATAAAACCTCCTTCCGCAGGTTTCAAAGTTAGACTGATTATTTAGAAGATAGGATGGATGAAAAATCACAGCAACACAGTGTCACAGCTTTGTACATGGAATGCTCAGGGAGGGTATACAGATGAAACATGCAGGGAAACCTTGGTACCCACATTATTCTGAGTATGAGAACTGTTTACTTTGAAGTGTTTCATGCCTGGAAAGGCAGTAGCCATTAATCATCATTTCTCAATAGATAAGTCTGAAAACTTCTGCCAGTGCCACATCAGAAGTGGAATTTGCCATATCCGGTGGTATTCACAGTATGCTGGCTCATACAAATAATTCATGGGTCTTTCTGTAGGCCTCCTGTATCCAGCTTTCTGTCCTACACTGAATCACAGAATACTGAATTTTTAAACTGATCAATATAATCATGGCCTAAAAATCCAGTAATTTCAGCCTCATCCCTCATTTTACCCCTCAAGACAATTTGTCAGAGTTAGATGCACAATATGAATAAATTATAAATTCTTGTTTCACACAAATGCCCTAATCACCAGAGTAGGAGGATGTCTGTAAGACTCAGTCCATTATCCTCGGTCAAGTCACTCAGCTTAAAATAAGTGGAAATCAAGATTAAATGAGCCAGAAGAAGAGCATAAAAGACTGCAACTCTACATTGACTGTAAGCTACAGTTCCAGTCTACTGGGGGGAAGAATTCATTCTCTTTGCCTTCTCCATTAATTGTTTA
>WAAG01055850.1:0-19066 GCA_013390105.1 Tichodroma muraria | reverse complement strand
TGGATGGGCTTTAAAGTCCCTTATGACCCAAACCACTCCATGATTTCCCTGTTTATGGAAAACCAAAATTAACGACGCTGTTTCAAGCCGAGCCCAGGCCTGAGCTCGCACCCGTTAAAACCAGTGCTGCTCTTACTGGTCAGCCTTTCGCCAGCATCAAACCCCCCCCAGGGGTGCCTCCCGCTTTGTCTCGGAGTTATTTAATCCTGCCTTAGCTCAGAGCCACCCGGGCAACCCCAGGCCTGGTATCTGAGCCCTTCAAAGGCCTGAGCTGAAGAAGAAAAAGCAACAGCTGCTCCTGGGCCTGGGCCAGGGCTCTGAGGGAAGGGGGGTGGCCCCCAATGAGCAGGAGCTGAGGCTTCTGGCTCTGTGCCTTGTGGTGACACCTGTGCCTGAGGACATTTAGGATTTGGGTTGGTTTAGGGACCCAGTTACCCCGAATTTGTGACTTCCTGGCCGTGTCTGTTGGCTCAGGTGGCGTCACGCTTGGCGTAGCAGCTGAATTTCTATGGGAAAAGCTGGAAGAGATGAGTTTCCCTCAACACAGAGTAAAACTCCCACTCTGTTTATAGTCTGGGGTGGCTTCCTGAAGCCACAGATTCTCCTGGAGCCGTTGCACCCCTCCAGGATAAATGTGCACCGTGGGTGTCCAAAGAATTTGTGTGCAAAGAAAATCAAGGTGTCGAAGATTCAACTCATCGATAGCTCACACATAAAAAGGCTTGGAGAGTAAGCAGGACAACAAAAACAATTCCCATGTTTTCCCACTCTCTTCCAGCTTCTTGCCATGTGGAATGAATCACCAGGATGCCTGTTGGGTGTGTTGTGAATCGGGATTTTGGCGTGGGGTGGAGGGTCAGGTGCAGATCCAAATCAATCCTGTGGGCGCCAACTCCATTGTGCTGCCAGGGGAGGCTCAGGTTGGACACCAGCAGGAAATTTCCCATGGAAAGGGTGCTCAGGCCTTGTCAGGAGCTTCCCAGGGAGCTTTGGAGTGCCCGTGCCTGGAGGTGTCCCCTGGAGGTGGCACTGAGTGCTCTGGGCTGGGGACAAGGTGGGCACGGGCACAGCTGGCACTGCCTGGGCCGGGAGGGCTTTTCCAACTTTAATCCTGGGATTCTGTGTTGCAAAATATTGGATTGAAAATTCTATGAACTCAGTCCGGTGTTTATGTGAAAATTTGGTTCCTCCTGTTCATATTTCTAATTTCTTTAAGTTGCTGTTACTTTTTTTTTTTAGACACTTTTCATGCAGTACTAAAGCAAAGAACTCCAGTGAGAGGTTTGGTATTGCTGGAAAACGCACAAATCCAATAAAGCTGAACATTCCTAAATTATTCCAAACAACAAAATAGGTCCTGGTCGGCAGAGACTAAAAAGAAACTTCAATGTGTATTTATTATAAAAAGGTTGAATACTTGATCCCAGTTATTTCTTATCAATAACTGCTATTGGCAAATGCTCTGGGGATCAATAGCAACAGGATAAGGACATGATTTAGGGGTGGTGATGGTGGGATTGGATGATCCTGAAGGTCTCTTCCAGCCTTGATGGGTTTGGGATATTTGGATGGGTTTGCTCCATCTCTCCTTGCAAAAAGGGGAAAAAAGAACAGAGCGGAGGCCAAAGAGGGATTTCATTATTAAAAAAAAAAATGGGAAAATGCAGTGAAATTCCATCTTGGAGATCTGAGGAATTGTGAGAGTGATACCACATTTGTGGGTTCTGTAGCTGTCACTCAGTAACCACTTAATTATTCCCCATAATTCCAGCCCCCTGAAAGTGGGAATTTAACCCCAATCCCTGTCGAGGCTAAGACACATCCTCAGTTTTTCCCAAAGACCGAGATTTTGTTAAAATTTGGGAACTTGGCGAAGGGGTGAGGAGCACAAGCTTGGATGAACACCAGACAGGGAATTCTGAATTCCCTAGAGAATCCAGAACTCCCTTCTCCTTCCCCCAAGCTGTTTTTTAGGTCCCCTAAACTTGACAGGAGAAGTCCCTTGATCCTCTCTAACCACAGCAATCCAAACATTTTCCAACTACAGGGAAAAGTGATAACGATTTTATCAGGTTAAGGAGAACAGGAACTTCCTGGGGAGGTTCAGTTTAGATTTTAGATTTTTTTTTCCCTGCCAGAGGGGTCAGGGAGGTGGTGGAATCACTGTCTCTGGAAGTGTCCCTGAGGAGTCTGGATGTGGCCCTTGGGGACGGGGTTTGGGGGTGAGAACCCCCAGGAAATAAAGGGATTCCCACAGGCTGCCTAATTTTGAGGAATTGCTCTTTATTTATTTCATGCTTATTAAATCCTTACTCCAGTGGTTTTCCTGTATTGTTTTTTTTATATCCTTAATTCCACCAGTGTTTCCATCTTCAAGCTCTCCATCAAACATGACGCCTGGCAGGAGAAAATCACCTTCCACTGGGGAAGAAAGAGCAAAGTTGCCTTCAGTTCCTCTGGAAAAATCCTTGAAATCCTTTATTTTATGGAAAACTGTGGGGATAACAGTAGTGGTGCTCATCAGTATAAAACTTTTGGGCTGACAAATCCTGAGGAGCAGAAAATCTGCGCTCAGAAGGGAGAAATTTCTGTGGCCTCGGGCAATTGTGCCAAATATTCCCTGTGTGTCCCTGTGATCCTACAAAAGCTCTGGTTTCTCTCAAAAACTGGGACACGGGCTGAAATCCGACCCCATGCTGCAGCATGGAAGTGGCTTTCAGTGGCATCAGGTTTTCATCCCGTGCCTTTTTCCTCCTTTCTTGGCACTCGTGTTGACCCAGCTAAATCCTAAAAGTGGTTTTTCCAAGCTGGAAGGATCCTGCTGGGGCTGCATCCGAGTGGACAAAGAGATCCATGGAGAGATGTCACGAGTGCCAGGGCTGGATTGGTTTGAATCAGGCAGTGGGTGCCCTTTCAAGGGCTCTGTGGTTGCATCAAACACCTGCTCAAAGTGCTGCCAGAACCCCAATCTACTGATAATTAAAGAAGTATAAAAATATAGATAAATGTGAGAGCGAAAAGAGGGATGAGAAATGTTCATTTTCTTTTTCCAACAGCGTTTTCTTATCAGAGAACAGATGCTGATTGCAGAAGAGTTAAAGAGGCTGGGAGTGTTCACCTGGGGAAAGGAAGCTCCAGGGAGAGCTCAGAGCTCCTGCCAGGGCCTGAAGGGGCTCCAGGAGAGCCGGAGAGGGACTGGGGACAAAGCATGGAAGGACAGGAGCCAGGGAATGGCTTCCTGAGGGCAGGGCTGGATGGGATATGGGGCAGGAATTGTTCCCTGGCAGGGTGGGGAGGCCACAGATTCCCACAGAAGCTGTGGCTGCCCCTGGATCCCTGCAGGATTCAAGGCAGGGAAGGGATTTGGAGCATCCTGGTTTAGGGATTCCATTCCTGTCCCTGGCAGGGGGTTGGACCTGGATGATTTTAAAGCCCCTTCCAATCCAAACCATTCTATATTTTTATGCAAAGCAGTGTTTGCAAAGGAAAAAAAAAATAAAAATAAAGTGGATGCAACCCCTGCTCCTTAATTGCTCAGAACTCGAGTTTCTCACTGCCAGCCAGTTCTGGCATCAATTCCTCCTCCCCGTTCCCTCAGAGATCAGATTGCAAACCTAACACACTTGGGCCCTTTCCAGCTGGAAATTCCCCATGGCACATTCTGCCCCAGAGTGGCTGCATCCCTCTCCAGAGAGGGCTGGAACAGGAATTTCAGCTTGTTTTATGTGGGCACTCCAGTGGCTCTGGAGCCAGGAGAGGCCGAACCTGCTCAAGGAGGGATCTACAGCCTGAGAGGGGCAGAGCTGACAGAAGACTGTGAGAAGGACAGGAAAAAGTGGCCAGGATTCAGGCTTTTAGGGATGAAAACAAGCTGCTGTTTAATTCCCAGCTCAGCAACTTGGGTTGAAAACTGGAACAACCGTAATTATCCACAACTTTCCGAGCCAGACAATTGAATCACTCGGCTGAGCAGACGCCTCTGAGGATTTCCAATAGAGCTGCATTTTTTTTTTTTTTTTTTCCCTCTTGTAGCACATGGAGAGGCTGTGTGGGAGCATAAAACCCTTCATGGGGTGGCCCTGTCACTGCTGGCAGAGTTGTCACTTCCTACCACTCGTCAGAGTTTGGATAAAGCAGGGGATAAAGCGGGAGCTGCTCCCACTCAGTGCTGCCGCAGGGGGGTGATCCCAGCCCTGCTGAGCAGGAGTGGGAACTGTGGGGTGTCCCATGGTGGCATCCCCAACCTCTCAGTCTACAACTGTGCCCTCAACCACAGAATTCCAGAATCCCTGAAGCTGGAAAAGGCCTCCCAGCCCAGCTGTGCCCCATGCCCACCTTGTCCCCAGCCCAGAGCGCTGAGTGCCACCTCCAGGGATGGGGGTTCCAAACTCCCCTGGGCAGCCCTGAGGACCTGAGCACCCTTTCCGTGCAGGAATTCTTCTTTCAGGTGTGTTTTACAGCCAATAAATGCTGTGAGGTGACACAGGTGGGTTTCTAAGCACATCTAAGCACGTAAAAGAGCCCCACTCTGCTGTAACACAAGATCTCTTAGGCTGAGTTAATCACTTAAAGAGCGGCTTAATTGCAGTTTTTGTTGTGAGCCAGCCCAGGTTTGTTGTAGGATTGGAAGTTCACTGAAATTTCTGGTGGAAACTCCCCTGGTACTCCTTTTCCCAGTGCAGTCAGACAGGATTAGCTCCAGGTGGTGGATACACATATTCCCAGGGGAAAAGCTCTCCTGGTTTTGTTCACAGCTTATTGCAAAGCTGCCTCTTTTCCACAAGAACTACTCCATCTCCAGAAAAAAAGCCACAGTGGGACTGAAATGCCAGAAGCCTCCCCCTGGATAATTTTTCTTTTTTTTTTTTTCTTCCAAACCTTGGTCATTTCCTCCACGTGAGCCCTGAGCTCCATTTCTGGACCCTGGCAAAAGGGATCTCAGCCCGTTAAAGATCTCAGTGCTGTGTGACCGAGCTGATGTCCCACTGTGGATATTCCAGGTTTAAAAGTGAGCTGAGCCCTGATAGTGATACCACATTAAACACGTCTCCTATTGATCCTTTCTAACCTTGCAAAAGAGCTGCTCTGCATTAAGTACCTTTTACTCCAGGGCTGCTGCTGGGAGCACAGATGTTAAATGCCAGGCTAAATATCCTCAAAGGTCAGCAGAGAGGGCAGCTGGGAGGTCACCAAGTGATAATTTTTCCGGGATAATAGGAATGGTTCCCTCTCTGCCCTCTAACTCAGCCTGAGGACATGCCAGCAGCTCGCTCTGAAAGGTGTTTGCAATATTTATAAATAAAAGGGAATTAATAAAAGCTCTGCTTCCCACCAGGTACGGTCTGGAATGTGTCAGGAAGCGGCTTGATGTGTCAAATTATTGCGCTGATGACAAGAAGGCTTTGAACAGAACAAAGGTTGGGTTTCTAAAGGTGGATTTTCAGCTCATCCTCCCCACTCTTAAAGGCCACCTGCTCTACACAAAGACCTGAAAGGAAATCACCTGCTCCAAATTGAGGGGTAAAAAAATCATCTGTAGCTAATGAGAGACAAAAAGCCATCCTGCTTTTCAATCCTTCCTTTTGGCTCTCTGCTGGCTCTGGACAGATGGGGCTGGTGTCTTCCTTTCTTCTGGAATTTCCTCTGGATCTGCTCTGGGTTTGATTTCCAGCACCACTGAGGATGTGGCATTGCTGCCGAGAGGGCAGAGGGGGCTTTGTGAGCTCTCTCAGCCAGCTTCAGCTTCCCCACAGCCACGGAAGGGGGTAATCCATAGTTTTAGCTGGAACACGGCAATTTTTCCCACATGAGGAGCCGCTCTGCAGGCTCAGCCAAGAATTTGAAGAGTTTTCTTTTACAGGAGCATGGAGTGACGGGACAAAGGGGTTTAAACTGACAGAGGGCAGGGATGGATGGGATTTGGGGAAGAAATTCCTGGCTGTGAGGGTGGGAGGGCCCTGGCCCAGGGTGCCCAGAGCAGCTGGGGCTGCCCCGGGATCCCTGGCAGTGCCCAAGGCCAGGCTGGACACTGGGACTGGAGCAGCCTGGCACAGTGGGAGGTGTCCCTGCCATGGCAGGGGTGGCACTGGATGAGTTTTCAGATCCCTTCCAACCCAAACCATTCTGGGATATTCCAGGAATCCTTACAATCTGCTCTTTTTCTGCTTGCACTGGACAAAGGAAATGTCCAGTTTTCCTCATTCGTGTTCCTCAGTTAGGAAAAGATCCAGTGCATATTTTCTCAGCTTCTGGTGGCTGCTTTTTGCCTTGTGTGTTTTTTTTGTTTGTTTGTTTTTAGCTTTGCCTGGTTTGGTCTTTCCCCTTCTTTCACTCCACCAAGATTCTGTAAACAAACAACCCCCCAAAAAAACCAACAAAGGAGGGAAACAACAAACCTGGGTTTGGTACAAGCAGCAGCTTGAAATGAGGTGAGGGTGTAATGGAGATGTGAGAATCCTGGTGCCTGCCAAAATTCCCATGTGAGAGAGGAAAATTAAATCAATAAACTCATGCCAGGCACCTCGGAGGTTCTTTGTGGGAACCAAGGGGGTGGACATTCCCTGGCTGGAATAATCTCTGTGTGTGTGTGAGTAATTCCCTCCATGGATTTTGAGTAAGGTCTTAGGAAACTGGTCTGGTTTGGGGCTGGGAATGGTCTGTCCAGGGCAGTCAGAGATATCCCTTGGTTTTAACTCTTTAGGTAAAATTATTCCCAAATATTAATTGGTTTTGGTGCAAGTACCAGATGGAGGGAGGCTTCTTGTCCTGTAAAAGTTTGGAGGATGGAAATATTCCCTTCCTTAAATGGGGAGGAAAATGAACACCTCAAATATCCTCAAGGCAATTATCTAAATGATAATTTCAAAATTAAACATCTCAGCTGAGGGGTTGTGTTTGAACCGTTCCCATTTTTTATGTCTTTTTGAGCTCCTGTGAGTCACTGATAAGCTGAGTTTTCCTTCAGACCAGGAGCTGCTTCTGTCACACAGATGGAGAAACAATGCAGGGAATTATAGATGTGTCTGTTCTGGAAGGAAACTGCTTTGTTTTCTTACTCTTTCACTTCTCTTAAATAGCATTTTTCAGGCAAAATCAAGTTCTCCAGCTTCACCACTGACTTCCCTATATTTGTTTCTAGAGGGCTTTTCTACCCTGAGTTTTTCTTCCCTTTAAAAATAGATTTTAATGTAGCATCGCTCTTTACCCTCTGCTTGTTTTTCTCCATGATCTCTTCTGCTGAAACTGAGAAAAACCCTTTGGAGCAAATGATAACAGACAAGCAGACGATGCCCATCACATCCCTTCTCCTTTTTATTATATTCCCTTTTTTTCCCAACAGACAGCAAAGCACCAACTCTTCTTCCAGCACTGCAGGCTTTGACCCTTGGAGATTTTTCTTGTCCAAGCGCTGGCCTTAATTAGAGTCTCACTCTCCTCTCCAAGTGCTGAGGTGAGGTCAGCTGGCCTCTCATCACTCTTGGCTCCTTTTATCAAGGCAGAGCTGCTGAAGCCACTTCCCAGGCTCCAAGAGCTGCTGCTGTTTTAAGCCTTCAGTTTATCTCCCGTATCAGGATCTTTGCTCTTCACACTTCATTTAAGCAGATTGCAAGTCCGGGCCTCTCTGAGGCAAAGAAAACCTCCTTTAACCTTTGCACACTTACTCTCCTCAGCTCTGTCCCCTGCTGTGCTCGGGGCTGAGATCTGACTCTGGGTTTATCGGCCTGAAAAGGGATTTGTGTAAGGATAAAAAGGGGATTTGTGTAGGGATATCTCCCTGATAAGAGGGAGTTTTGCAGCACGGCAGGAAAACACATCCCAGCAGCACACAGAGAGGGATTACCCTAATAATTACCCTAATAATTAAGTATCCTAATCATGTACCACTGCAGCACCATGGGGTTTATTCCTCTTTTTTCCTCACGGAAGCAGAAGCTTTGGCAGTACTTTCTGCCAAAAACTACTTGGCAGAAACTACTACAAAGAACAGTAGGGGCAGAAAGGTTGGGTTATGCTGGGGAGGTCCTTTTCCTCCTGCTTCCCCTTCTCCTGTCCTGTCCTTGCATTGGGAGCAACAGAGCATCCCAAAAACAATCCCAGCGCAGCCCCTCTGCCAGGCTGGCCAAGCACAGCTTCCCCAGAGGAGAGAGGAAAACCCTTCAAGGAATTCCAGAATGGTTTGGGTTGGAAGAAACATTAAAAAAAAAAAAGAAAAAAAAAAAAAGTGAAATATCTCAAAGTAAATAAACTTCTACTTTATTGACCTTGACTTTGAAACGGAAGTCACTCCCTTAGCTCCCTTCATGGGATCGTGGAATTCCAGAATGCTTTAGGTTGGAAGGGACCTTAAGGATCATCCAGGGCCACCCCTGCCTGGGGCAGGGACACCTTCCGCTATCCCAGGCTGCTCCAAACCCTGTCCAACCTGGCCTTGGGCACTGCCAGGGGTGGGAAATACACAACTTCTGAAGATCCCTGAGCCTGGCTGTCCAACATCTCGGAATGAACCGTGGAATTGAAGTCAGACTCTTTATGGAATCTTGCAGGGTGGTTCTCCGTCTCCTCCTGCAATGAAGCACGAGTTGTTTCATGTTCTTGGTGCCCTGTGGTGACCACACAGCTCCTGTGGGAATCTCACGTGCTTGGAAAGCTTCTGTGTCCTCCAACAGAGACTTTAATGTGCTGGAAGTGAAACTTTCCCAATTTGTCACCTTGTGGGATTGAATTCATTCTTTCTTTTCTCTGCCAGCACTTCCCGTCCCTCCACTGAGGGATCAAAGAGGAAGCTCAGGAGAAGTGATCTCAGAGAGAAATCTTTCTGACTGAAGCCACTCAATGCCCAATGATCAAGGCTTTAGGGGTTTGCACAAAGCCAAGGAGAAGAATTGGGAGCTACAAACAGAGCCCTTATTTTCCTTGATTCGCTAATTCCTTTCCCCCTCGTTAATTCCAGCTGGGCACTGATGAGTTTCAGGGATCTTTTGTGTCTGTCTGGGAGTCAAAATAGTTTAAACTTTGCCCACTCTGCTGTGACTGTCCCCAGCAGTGGTGGCACAGCCCTGAGTGCCCGGAATTCCTCGGTGTCCAGCCTGGCTTTTGTGTCCCAGGGAAAGCAGGCAGGGGGAAAAGGAAGCGCTGGTCATGAAGAGAAAGCAGCAGGGAAGAACAGCAAGAGGAATTTGCTGAGCAAGCACTGAGGGTTGAGTTTCCAGGCTAAAGAGAGCATTTCAGGAAATTAAGCAGGGAAATCAAGCATTTTCCTCAGGGATGACCAAATTCCTCTGAACAAACCGATTCTGGCATGTTCAGCCCAAAGCATTCCAAAGTCATGAATCAGAGTGAAAAAATCCCTGAGATTTTTTCCCTAAAACCAAAATTAATAAATGCTAAGTATTTTTTTTTTTCCTAATTATATTTTCCTGGTGGAGCACTAAGATTGCTGACCCACATTTTCAAGGCTTTTCCAGGTCTCCTTCTTTTGTGCTGATCCTAGAAAAGGGCTGGGACTTGATGGCAAATATCAATTGCTGTGGAATTCTCGATCATCTCGTGAGAGGTGGTGACATTGCAATTCCTTTGCAGGAACCTCTCTTTCAGGTTCTCTTTCTTTCAGGTTTCTCTTTCTTGCAGGAAGCCTTCTCTTGCAGTCCAGAAAAAGCCAATTTTGCTGCTTTTCCAAGGCAGTGTTTTCTAAGGAGTGTGATTGTCCAGAGTTGCTCCCTGATACCATTCCAGTACCTGAAGGGGGCTTAAAGGAAAGCTGGAGAGGGACTTTTCACCAGGGCATGGAGTGACAGGAAAACTGGGAATGGCCTTAAACTGAAGGAAGGAAGGGTTAGACGGGGTATTGGGCAGGAGTTGTTCCCTGGCAGGGTGGGCAGGCCCTGGCCCAGGGTGCCCAGAGCAGCTGGGGCTGCCCCTGGATCCCTGGCAGTGCCCAAGGCCAGGCTGGACACTGGGGCTGGGAGCAGCCTGGCACAGTGGGAGGGGTCCCTGCCATGGCAGGGGTGGGTTTTAAGATCCCTTCCAACCCAAACCATTCCGTCATTCTGGCATTTTCCCCCCTGGCTCCCTGTCATCCTCACACAATTTGGGACAATTTTTAAGCCTTAAGCGGGCTCAGGGCACATATTTGCCACCCACTGCTTTGTGCAGGTGTCAAAGATGGTGAGTGAGCAAACTTTGGAGGGATCCTGTCTGGAAAATGCATGTAAAAATGATGCTTCCTGAGAAAAACCAAAGCTTGGCCTTGGCACAACCCCAGCTCCCCTGGCATCGTGTTTTCAGAGAGCTTCTGCTTAAATATCTCAAGTGTTTGCTCAGAAGCTGCGTTTCAGCTTTGGATTGTGTAGAATCCGGGCTCAGCCATTCCCTGGGAGGTGGGGAATAAAATTCCTGCTGCTTTCAGAGCAGGATTAACTATTTAGGGTTGAGGGAGGGCTGGGCACTGGGGGCACTGAACCCTTGGGGTTCCCAGTCAGTTCTGGGGGAGCCAAAAATGCTCTGCTTTTGCCTGTGGGGATTTTTCAAAGGGGATTTTCAAAGGACACTCTTGGTTAAGGAGATCGGTGAAGAATTGTCTCCCGTGTTCAGTGAGAGGCTGCGGACTCCCCATCCCTGGGACTGCCCAAAGTCAGCTTGGACAGGGCTTGGAGCAACCTGGGATGGTTGAATGGAGTCCATTAAGCCAATTTTAAATAAGAAGAGCAACAATAACCAGAACAAAATCAAGCAAATATAATGATTGGAACTTTAAAAGATGTGCAGGTGATTCAGCTTCAATTGCAAACTTAACCAAAGTAATTTCCTCGAGCCTGTGCTGTCAGGAATAATATCCTGGTGACCTAACCCTGGGCTAGAAGAAATCCTCCTTCTTTAAACAGTTAATTGGAAAAAGATATATGGCTCAAATATCTTTGTTTTGTAGATTTGCAGTAACTTTGATCTCTTTGTTCTGCGATCAGCATTAAAACCGGTCTGAGATCAGCTTCTCTTTCTGGTTAAATTCTCTTGCAAAACAGCAGATGTGATAAATAATCACTGTGACGCTTCCACAACTCGAAAAACGGGGGGGGAAGCGGTAAATAATTTTAAATTTTCTCTGTGCAATAGCAACTTATCTTTGCTGTTTTGTTTGATTTATTTGTGGAAAACACGAAGCCACCGGTGACTGCAGGCCTCAGTCTGAGGCCTGAGGTGGCTCTGAGGGAGGGAAAAGAAAGGAGGGGGGAAATGAGAGGATCTTGGTGCATTAAAAATCACTTTCTGTGGAAACAATTAGTGCTGTAAGTGGATTCTTGAGGCCGGGCAGGGAGATCACTTACAAGCACCAGCTCTGCTAAAACGCCCATAAAGAGTTCCGCGCTTCTCAGAAGTCGGCCTGGAGACGCCGCTTATTGGAAGTCACAGGCCCATTTCACGCTCTTCTCCGTGGAAATTAGCTCATGTTTGGGTCACGCTCAGCCTTCCAAATTGCCCAAATCCCCGGGGGTTCTGCTGGAGGGGAACCTGCCGGAGCGGAGACACCGCGGACGGGGCGCGGGCAGCGTCCGCGGGGGGTGTGGGCTGGGCTGAGCTTTGGGATGGGCTCCGTGGGGCCACACGCGGCTTCCGCCTCCCCTGAAGCCTTCCCAGAGCCCTGGCTTAGATAAAACTCTGGGTTTCCCTTCCCCAGGTCTGTAATGGGTAACTTGGGAGGGCTGGGCTTTGTAGAAACCTCAGGAGCTTGAGTTTTGACCCTGGGAAACCAAAGAAAGCCGTGTGTGGCTTGAATGAGGGTCTGTGTTTTCATTTCTTTTCTGTTTTTCACTTTACCTCGTAATTAACACCTTAGACAGGTAAATATCACCTAACAAATGTCAGTTAAGAAGAAGCTTTTCCTGTTCTAGATTGTCTGATAATTGCCCACTGCAGAAACCCTTCCAGAGATAAGTCCCGGCTGAGCTGGGTTTGATCTTAGGCCTCAATCCCTCTCCTTTTGGGTTTGAACCATCAGCAACTGAGAAGGATTTTAGGCCAGACCTATCAGTTCTTGCAGCAAGGAGAAGAGTCAGGGAATTCTTCTCACACCCAAGAAGAACTCAAATAAATTTCTGAGGTGAGCTGACTCTCCATCACTGAAATTTTTTAGGAACAGGTTTAAACAGTGCTGCTGATTTAGTTTTTTTTTTTTTCCTTTCTATCATTTGCAAATGAACTTTAACATCAGTTTTATGTCGCCTTGCTGTGGTGAGCAATTCCATTTGCTCACCACAAATGAGTGGTTTGCCACTCTCGAAGGCTCTACCTGAAAGCTGTTCTTTAAAGCAAATGTTCAAATTACTTCCTTCACTGGAGTTTTTGGATTTTTATTATCATTTTAATCAAATCACGACTCATTCCAGGTGGTTTGGACCTTCCTGCTGAGTCTGTCCCTCCTACTCAGCAGCTCATGGCTGTTACTGGGAATTCCATATTTATGGACGTGAGTTGTGCAAACACAGGCAAAAATTATGGCTTTTGAGCAATTTTTTCTGCTCTCAGATTGGAAGGGATCTTAAATCTCATCTCATTTCAATCCCCCTGTGGGGGCGAGGGAGCCTTTGACTACCTCAGGTTGCTCCAAGGTCTTGGACACTTCCAGGGATGGGGCAGCTTCTCTGGGCAACTGGTTCCAGTGCTTCACCACCCTCCCAGGGAGGAATTCCTTCCCAAAATCCCATCTAGCCCTGCCCTCTGGCAGTTTGAAACAATTCCCCCCACTACAACCTCTTGTGAATAACCTCTCCCCATCTTCATTCTCCTCCTTCTTGTTCCCATTCCAGTTCTTACCCTGATCTCTTCCTTCACCTGCATGGTCCAAATCTGCCTCTTAATTCCTCAGGTGGAAAACCTGAATTTTCACCACTCTCTGGAGAAGATCTGCACCAGTTTTTCTCCCTGCTGAGTTTTGCTGCTGTTCCAGCCAGGGTGGAGTGAACTGCTGCACAAATCCCACCCCTCTCCTCTCTTAACCTTGGCTTAGCTAATGCAGAGAAGCAGCCCAAGCAACTGGGTTCAAACCAGGCCAAGCCCAACTCCATTTTGCAATTAGCTGGAAAGAATTTTGCTGCACATTTGGCCTAAAAATAATTTGTAAATTGACCAGAGCCTCGTACACGGAATGGTTGCAGATATTTCAGGGATTGATTTCGCATGAATAATTCAAGTGGAGTGCAGAGACAAAAGTCTCTTTTAAATATGTGGGAGTTTTGAGATACATTTCAAAACAGGGAGAGGAACAACTTCATACTGATCCGTTTTTGGGCTGGTTCTTCTCAGGACTTCAGTGATACCCTTGAATAAGGAAAGAATAGGATCAAATCCTACTTTTTATTATGATTTGACCCTCTAGAGTGATGAACCTTTACGGGATCTTTCCCATGCGTCTGTTGTTTCTGTGTTTGTGCAAAAATGCTTTTGACCTGCAGGATTTTGTGTTTCCTGGAAATTCCAGATATTAATGGATGTCACTCCACTGCCTTTGATGATTTCACTGGCATTAGAAAAGCAAATTTTGAGCAGCACAGACTGGAAGGTTCTACCATGGAGGAGTTCAAAATAGCACCAAGATCCAGAATCACAGGAGAAAATGAAAAGTCCTCCTAAAATCCTTTAAAAATCCTTTCTAAATCCTTTTAAAGACAGGCCTACTCTGATATTCCACAGAACAGAAGACTGAATTTCACACTGGTGCAAAATACCACGAAAAACATGCCAAGAACAGTCCTGGTGAGCCTGAGATCACCTTGATCCCAGGCAGAGCAGAGCACCTGAATTCCTTCCCCTGTTCCATTGGGAGGAGATGGAAACTGGGCCAAAATTTAGAGAAGGATCCACAAATTTCCATCTGGAATCTTGGAAAGAAGAGACACTCATCATAGCAGCAGCTTTTTGGTTTTGTTTTTGTTTTTTTAATAAAACCAAGGCCTTTATTCCATCATTTAGAGTGTTCTGTTCCTCAGAGCATAAAAGCTAAAATTCCTGAGAATGGCATTTGCTGTGAATTTTCTGTCGGATTTTAATGCTCTCCGATACCCAGAGTACAATTAACATTATGCCTAATGGATAGTGGGTATTTGTGGTACCCTGCCCCCCCTCTCCCAGCTCTGTAATTCCATGGAAACTCCTCTGGGATGCTCCTGGGAATGATGATTTTAATTGCTTTGCCTGGGACTGGGAGAGGGGTGGGATGGCATTACACAAACGAGATGTGCTGCCCATTTTCTGTCAAGAGCATTTGCACTGTCAGACTGATTTTAACTGCAGGGGTTTGATATTTCCTGTTCTTTCCTCAGCCTGATTCGTAGCTCATTCCTGGTTTTTTCTACAATAATAAATGGTTTTCCATGAGCAGGTGAAAGCTCAGACTCCTGTACCTACCACATGTATCCCTCAGCTGACACAAAAATTAAGATTTTAGGGTGCAACACATTTCTTGCTTTACTCAGAGTTCATTTTAGTCCCTTTTCCCTCTATTTTCCAAATTAGTTTTCAAGGCAATTGCTGATGGGATTTGATGACTGGGGGTCATCTTGTTCAAACACTATTTTTGGGTAATTCTAGGGTTGGAATTATTATTATTATTATTATTGTTATTGTTATTGTTATTGTTGTTATTATTATTAAGGTTTCTAATAATTTACAGGAAATGGACCTTTCTGTATTTCTGTTCATTGCTTTTCTGTCTTCCTCCTCTCACTGGGATTTCTTTACTCTCCTGTATCAAAACCAGATTGTCCCCAGTCTTCCCTACTTGGGGCTGAGCCATCCCATCTCTCTCAGCCTGGAATATCATGGAATCCTGGAATATCCTGAGCTGGGAGGGACCCACAGGGATCATGGAATTCTGGCCCTGCCCACTNTGCAGATGCTGAGAAACTGGCTACAAGGAATGCAAGAAGGAGATAAAAAGAACACCAGGACTCTGACCAGTCGTGTTTCTGGCACCCTCAGACTAGGTGGGTGAAAGGGTCCGAGTAACCAATCAAGGAACCAGTAAATGTGTGAACAGTGGTCCTAGAAATGTGAAATTAAAGTATAATGTAAACAATAAACGACTTCTGTGGAATCATATTGGCTCTGTGTTCAGAAATTCCTCACTCCTGCACCTGGGATGTGCAGGAAGGCATTGGAGTGAAAATTCCTCGCCCTCAGAGTTTCCCCTGCCAGCAAAGGCAGGATTTTTATCACCAGAAATCTCACCCAGATCTGACTTCTGGCGATTTTAGTGCTCTAAAAATCACATTAAAATCATCATAACTGCTGCAGATTTGACTCAGTTTGTTCTTTCCTCCAGGCTGAATAAAACTTCTAACATTTTCTATTTCCTTCATTTCTCATTCCTCTTGATTAGGGCCAAGCTCTCATCCCAACACCACGTCAAGGATCTAATGCTGAAGTTTGATTTCCACAAACAGGCTTGTCAAATTATGAATGAATTCTGAATTTCGACTGTGAGCTGTTAAATTTAGGAAAACTTTATCCACAAAACTGACAGGAAATGTGTTTTCTTGGAGTAAAACCTTCACCCAGCTGTTCCATGCTCTGCAGACCAAACTCAGTCTGACCTCAGGGTAAAACTTTGTTTTGGGGCAGTTTTTCAAGGTTTTAACGTTTTAAGTGTATTCTGAGTTCATACTGGAATGAAAATAAAATTTTTGGAGTGTGTTTAGAAAACCGGAATATGTCAAAAATATTCCTTCTGAGGCAAGACTTTACATTTTCTACTGTGTAAACCTACTTATTTTTCTTGTAATCCTGGAAAATGGATGTTTCTGTGTTTGTTTGAGCAATTTTTCATCCCATGTAGCTTTGAAAGAGATAAAGCCAAGTCTTAAATGAGTTTAGAAATGGTTTGGGTTGTGAGGGACCTCAAAGCCCATCCAGAGCCACCCCTGCCATGGCAGGGACACCTCCCACTGTGCCAGGCTGCTCCAGCCCCAGTGTCCAGCCTGGCCTTGGGCACTGCCAGGGATCCAGGGGCAGCCCCAGCTGCTCTGGCAATTCCAGCCCAGGCCCTGCCCACCCTGCCAGGGAACAATTCCTGCCCAAGATCCCACCCAGCCCTGCCCTCTGGCCCTGGGAAGCCATTTCTCCTTTTCCTGTCACTCCATTCCTCATGGAAAATCCCTCCCCCTTATAGAGAAGTGTCTGTAGCCTAAAAACCCCCACTTTTCCTTCTCTCTTTTCCCCCTTTCCTATGAAATATCCTGTCTGGGAAGCTTTCCTGTGAAATTTCCCATTCCTCTGGCTGAGGAAATCGGAGCTGTTGGGTCTGGCCACTGCTCTCTTTGTACCAATTCCCTCTGCAGGTGCCACAGGGAGGAATCGGTCCCAGCTGGCCACTGAGGAGGGGACAAAAATCCCTGCCTGCCACCCTCCCCAGACAGCTGCAAGCACGGTGGCATCCTTGGCCTTGGTAAGAAGATTATTCCAGAGATTGTATTAAAACCTCTGTTGGCTTTAGACCTTTCTTTTCCTCCATTTTCATGGAGTTTCACTCCCAACCTGCTCAGCTGCGCCCAGGGAAGTGGAGCAGTCGCCGGCCCAGTTCAGCATCACTGTGCGTGTGGCTCTTGAGGGCAGCGTGGTTTGGTGGTGAGAGTGGTGGGGCTGGGATGGGCTCGCTCACCTTGGAGGCCTTTCCCAACCTGGAACCTTCCGTGATTCTTCTGGGAGGTGAATTTGTAGGCTTCTGGGTGGGTTTAACTCCACGGATTTAAAACCTGGAGTTAGGCGCGGGCAAACTTCTTGTGCAGACCTGTCCTCGGGGCAGGAGTCCCCCCAGCAGGGAATGAATCCCAGATCCCTCCCAGTTCCTATTCCCACCTTCCAGAGCCCACATCCCACAGCTCTTCCCTCACTTCGCCATTCTCCAGGAACATTCTGCAGACCGAGGGATTGTAAAGGAACTTTTTGGCTCCTTGTGTTGTAATTCCTGCAGGGAGCCAACCTCTGCTTGCTTGGGATGAGGACACATCTGGATCTCCAAGAAGAATTTTCCTCTGTGCTTGTAATTTTATCTTTAAAAGGAGGCAAAGGATGGAAAGATTCAACCCAGATGCTTAAATTTGGGGATGCGATGCTCAGACAAACAATTTTGCCGAGATTCCTGATCTTTTTGCCTGATCCATGTGGCCTAAACTGGTGTTCCCATCACTGGAGGAAAAAATTCAACATTTTATTGTCCACTCACAGTCGGATTCTGTCCTTAATTTTCTTCATTTTGAATAAATCTCCCACTGAACTCCATAAAAGCCCTGGAATTAAACCCTGTGCTCAATGTGGCACTGGCAGAAATGATATCCAAATATTCCTTTAGTTTATGTGGGCAGAAAGGGAGGAAGTCATTGCTCCATTTTATTAATCACAGACAGCCATTATTAGTAATACTGAAAAATATTGGTTTTCTAAGGATTTGGGGTTGTTTTTATTTTTGGTTGTTTCGGTTTGATTATTTTTTTTTTAAGCTACAGAAAGGATTCTGGTATTGTTTAAACCTCTGAATATTGAGTTTACCTCACCCTTTTCAAATCCAAGTGAAATAAAATCTTGTGTTATCCCCTTAAATCTCGAACAATAAAACAATAACAACCATAATTGGTACTGAAAAATAAATATAAATAAATCTATTCCTATAGGAATTATCCCTGACTTTTGGACAAGACCTTCCTTTCCCTCTTTTCCCCTGTGGATTGGGGGATGAACAGGGGGGATGGAAGCTCAAGAGAATCCCCCAGTTCTCACCGTTGGCATTCCCAAAATTAACCCCCTCGCTCAGGCCCGCCTGCAATCAATCCAGCACATCCACATTGCACATTCCTTGCCTTTGGAGTGCTCAACATTTCACCAGGATCTTGTAGCAATTAGTGCTGCTCGTGTGATGCAGATGCTGTGTTGACTGAGCCAATTAAGAGATCAATTAGTGCAGAGAGAGACGAGCTCTGGGGTGACTTTGGATTTAAACCCTGGCTGCTCGCAGAGGTAAAATCAGTTTTGTGCTGATTTTTTACAGCGGCTCTCCAGAATCAGAATCACGGAATAATTAAAGCTGGAGAAGATCTGCGAGATCGAGGCCCAATCTTTGATCAATCAATTAAAAAAATGGGTTCCTTGAACGCCCCCAGGGATGGTGATTTGATGGCACTAAATAGGGATTTCCAGGAACTGGAATCGCCGGCAAGCTCCAATGTCTGGATTTCTTTTTGTGTCCTAAAATCTGCATAAAATCAAAGATTGTAACAAAGACCGTAATGAGCCAAACACATCCCTATTTGCAACAAGTCCATGTCACTTTTCAATGGGAATGGGGCTTAAATTCATTAAATAATTATTATTTGCCTATTATTTCCTGACCAGAAGTTTCTGGATGAGAATACCGAGTGGACATAATTCCATCAGCTTGGTTCGCTTTCCTAACCAGATTTTTGGGAAAACTCCTGGAGCTGAGTCACTGCAGCAGTTTCAGGAGGAACTTGGAATTTCTGGAAGTGGAGAGGCCAGCGGAGGTGAAACTCATAAGAAAGTCTCAGGAAATGATAAATTTCAGGAACACCATTCCTGCTTCCTTTGAGAAACAATGTTTGGGGACTTCTGGGGGGTCACCAGAAGGGCTTGAAAATAATGGATGGAGGTCCTGACCGAGCAAAACCACATTAAAAATAAAAGTGAAAATTAATTATTAACCCTAAATCCCACATTTCAGCAACTTTTGGTCTTGTTCCGCTTGGAAATTTAATTTTGTTCCTACAGAAATGTTCAAAAATCAAGAAAATAAATAATTTTTAGTTCATCTTTGCTTCACAAATAAACTGGGGTTTAGTTTTGTTTCCTTGGTTGATTGTTTTGGGGGTTTGTTTTTGTTGGGTTTAAATTAATTTTATTGTTTTAATGTTCAAGGTTTAAGGGGATAACACAAGATTTTATTTCACTTGGATTTGAAAAGGGTCGGGCACAGCAAATTCGATATTCAGAGGTTTAAACAACACCAGAATCCTCTCTGTAGCTTAAAAAAAAAAATCCAACCAAAACAACCAAAAATAAAAACAAC
>WAAG01055848.1:12379-29797 GCA_013390105.1 Tichodroma muraria | reverse complement strand
CACACATAGGCTCGTAACATCTTTCTTTTAGAGAGAAGACATGGTCAGTAATATTCTGACACTGTTGAATCATTAGGATATCACTCCATAAAGGCCACTGTTCTGAACAAAATGATGTTGAGGAACTTGGTAGAATTTTGTGGATTAAATGGTTAATAAAAATGGACATTCTTAGCAATTCCATGGAAATGTTCATAGTGGAAAATGAAAGAATAGAATAGAATAGAATAGAATAGAATAGAATAGAATAGAATAGAATGAGATGAGATGAGATGAGATGAGATGAGATGAGATGAGATGAGATGAGATGAGATGGAGGGGCCTTCAACAATCACCTTCCTGATTGAGTCCAACTGTCTGACCTATTCAGGTCTGATCAAAAGATAAAGCAGATTGATAAGGGAATTGTCCAAATGCCTCTAAACACTGACAGACCTTGGGCATCGACCACATCTCTAGGAAACTTGTTTCAGTGTTTGGCCACCTTCTGTGTGAATAAAAGCTTCCTAATGTCAAGACTGACCCTCCCCTGATGCAGCTTTGAGCCCTTCCCACGCTTCCTGTCATGGGATATCAGGGGGAAAAGCAGCTGTTTTGCCAGATGTAGAATAATAAATTCACCAAAATGTATTATTACACAAATAATTGTTCCCGTTGAGTAGACTCACAAACCCCCTGCCCCCTCCTCACCCTACAGAAAATGAATAGTGTGCATAAAATTGTTCTGGATAAACATTTTGTGACCCAAAATCTGAGAAAAAATAAAAAAATCTCTCAGAAGAGATAAAATTTTTACTTAATCCCAGTGTAAAACACTAGATGTTATTTTAGCTTTCTACAACATTTGGGTATTTAAAAATGAAGACAAAATCACTTCAAATTACTTTATTCAAAAGCAGGTAAAAATGCTAAATTCTTTTTTTAGATTTCTTTTTTGAGATTTTTTTTTTGTTTAAAAGAACTAATTGAAACTTCTGTGACTCTTAAAACTGCCTATTGACTTTCCATAATTCTCTCACTATTTCCTTTCTCAGGATTACATAAGTAGGATTAGTCTTTGACCTACATATTTCCATAGTCCATGTCTCTGGTCTTAAACTCTGGTTTTAAAGTACTTGAGTCTAAAACTAAGGAGTCTATTTTAATGCAAACTACCTCCTCATTAGGAAATGCAATACAGGCATTTTGTCTAAAATCACCTCTATTTAAATGCATCATTCTGATGCTTTTGATTCATTTACTTTTGCACTCTGTATATTGTCATATCAACACAAAGTTGTATGACAGGACGCTGCCAAATGCATTATTTAAGGAGTAACAGTGCTGGCTTTACTGGAGGTGAATTGTTGTTGTACTGTGGTTGCATGGCCAGGTTTTGGGTGGCTACAAGGGTGCCTGGTAGCTGAAAGCAAACAGACTTTAAAAAGTGGGGAATTGCAACAAATTTTGGACATGAGGCTAAATTTTCCCTCTTTTGGCAGTGTACACCTTTTGGTTAGCAACACTGCTGCAGCTTTTGAAGCACGGTAAGAAAGAAATGAGAGCATCCTAGCCCTGGCCCTGACCATGCTCTTCAGTTCGTTTCCGAAGGCAGCTGGAAGACTAGAACTGCTCAAGTTGACTATGTGTCAGAATCACAAAATACTCTGAGTTGGAAAGGACCCATCAAGACCAACTCTTATGCCCAAGTGAATGGCCCATACAGGGCTCAAACCTGTGATCTTGGCTTTATTAGCACCATGCTCTTACCAAGTGATCTAATGTCAGAACACAATCAACTTGTTTTACTTCATCCTGCTGCCTTGATTTTTGAAAACATAGGAACAAGCTGCTTATTCCTTCTGGTCATCATCAGGATACTCATGTTGTTCCAAAATTTCCACGAGGCCACAGCCAACCCTCCTTTGTAGTCACAACAGAACTCTCACACCCAGCTTGCTTTGGCTTTCAGAAACCAGGTGTTCTTTTCAGGTGGCACCAGCTCTGACATTGCATGTAAAGAAGATAGACCTGAGTTGCTGAGTGGTTGAAGTGTGCCAGGAGACAAGCCAAGCTGTCTCATAAGGGGTAGTGGTATAATTCCCTGGAAATCAGCAATATAGTGAGCCCTGGAAACTGGTGCCCATGACCATTGCTGGTGCCAAGTGCACACTTTTCTCCCTCCAAAGAGTAGCCACATCATTTTGGAGCAGGTGCTGTTGCAAACCACTACACACAGATAACAGGAAAGCAGAATAACTCTGTTTACTTACTGTGGTGGGTCTATTTTCTTCTGTGAGATCGGATTAGGAGAAAAGCAAAGCAGGCCTAAACTTTGAAAGGGTCTAAAGAAAACTTTATTGACAGAACTAAAAGAAGAATGACCAAAATCAGAATAAAACCTTTAAAACACCTCTCTTCCTCCCTCCAGCTTTCCCACTCTCCTCCCTCTTTTCCCCCTCCTCCCTCTTTCCCATTGACAACGCACAGAAACAACACCTAGATTTCTTAGTCAGTTCTCTACCTCTAGAAAGTCTTTCTTCAGTTCACTTAGGGAGAGGAGTATCTTTTTGTTAAGCTATGGAGAACTCCCCACAAGAAAAACAGTTCTCTTGTGGCTTCAATTTCTATGAACAGCAGAAGAGCAGCCACCTGAGAATCTGCATTTGTAAAGTTCCTCCCATTTTTTACAGCGTTTTCCATAGCTGTGTTTATGGGCTATGTCAACTTATGGGGTATTATTTTAAGGATGAACTGTTCAAAAGAAAAGGTTTTCTTCATCTATCTCTGGAATCATCTTCATCTCTGGGAACAGAGGTCTTTTCTTCTTTCAGGGCAAAGGGCTCCTCATCATTCTTATTTCTCTCTGTTCAAACTTCTCATGGGATCACAGCTACTTCAATGTCTGCTTACTCAGCAGAGATGCCTTTGCTCAAGTCTACAATTTGAACATTCTACCTCCCCATACTTTTCCATGAATTAAAGGGGATATTCAGTATATTAAGTATATGATAGTCCATCACCATGGCTTACAGAAGAATCTGAGCCTAAAAATAAGGCATCTCCTCATACTCCTTCTACCTGGAATTTGACTCTTACTGATCTCAGAGTTCCATGCTGTTGTTTCTATGGTTTCTTCACCTTTTTCTTTTCCTGATATGGGAGAGAACTGGTTAGTTTGTTCTCAAGCTTTATGAATTGAAACAATATTTATAGGCCTGCAACGCTGAAAGGTTGATCTTATCCAGGCTCTGCATCGAGAAAATCGCTCGCCGCGCCTCTCGCTGCTGGTCACGTGGTCTCTGCTGGCTCTGTGCGGGCTGTGCTCGGCCCGACTCTGCCGGGGCTGGGAAAAACCAGGAAACACTGCTGCCGATGCTTTTGTCTTTCTGTCCACAGCAAAGCTGGCTTAAAGCGGCTAAGCAAATCAAGTTCATTGTGAGCCATGCTGAGATGGCCGTGGCCGTGCGGGACTGCCCCGGCTGCTCCGATCCCAGCCACGTGGCCACTCCTGGTTCCAGCCGCTCCTGGCCTCAGGGCCGCCCCCAGCGCCAACCGTGGGGCCGTTCCCGGTGCTGGTCCCTGCTTTACAGTTGCTCCCGCGCCAATACAGCCTCCGGGTGGCATGGCCCAGTGGCTCTGCTGGGAAAAAAAAAATGGACCAACAGGCTCTGCCAGGAAGAGGCCCAGCCCTACTGGGAAGGGGTCCCAGCTGCGCCCGGTGGGCTCCCCGGCAAAAGAGGCTCAGCAGCCCGCTCACCACCCCTCCCAGGGCAGAAATCTCGTCCGGGCCGAACGGGGCCGGCCTGGGCCTGGCCACGTTACCTCTTTACAGGCTGGAAGCCAAAACAGCTATTCCTGTGTTTTTTCATCTTAAAATGTGTGTTCACAAAGTATCCATCCCTTTCATCGGTTTAACCATGGGTAAGTATTTAAAATTTGCCACTGATTGGCCCCCCAGTCAGGTCCACAAGGAAGCCAATAAGGTCCCAATAGGGAATCATTTCCACCAAAAACATAAATCAATGCCAAACCAGGAGATTTACATGCAGGGCACGAGGACCTCACTCTTGTCCTGTCCATCTCACCCCTGGACTGCCCCTTCCCACTCCCCAGTCTGATAGTGCCTGATGGCACTTTGCAGGCATAAGACCCCAAGGCAACAGAGAAATAATTTAGCAGGTGCCAAAGATCCAGTCAGGAGAGGGGCAGATTGCTCCAGGATGGCTCAGTCTGACCCATAAAGAACAAAGAGAACAGAATTTCCTACTCCCTTCCATCTGTGTGCCTAGACACAGGAAAACAAACGCAAACTTGCTCCAGTCATGCCCTATCCACTTCTCAGTGACAGGATATCATTGCCCCGACCTTGTCATATTTCCCTAGAAACTAGACTGACTTTTGTCTGACTCAGTTTATTTGAAGTCTTCCCAAGGAATGGGATTGGCACATGGTAAAGTACTTGGGACATCTCTGGAAAAACATATTATCACACTAACATAGGTGTCAGAATGAATCATCTCCCACAGAAGGCTTTCCACAGCCCACCCCGCTGCTCGGGTGATGAGCTACGCTCCTCCTTCACTCCGAGTCAGCGCCTGGGCACACGCTCGCAGTAATTGGAGGGGCGGAAAGCATCGCAGACAGAGCTCTGGGAATATTGATCAGCCGTGACACAGCTGTGCCTGGGCCTGGCAGCCACCCCTCTGAGGTCCCACTGCGTCTTTGCTTCTCATCTTGGGGAGGCAGCCAAGCCATTCTTAAGATCATTCCTTTGACTTGTCCTTAGACTCATTCTTTGCACTGCTGTGCCGGAGAGGGAGAAAAGTTCCTGCCTGTGCCTCACTGATCCCGACTTCCAGATAAAAAGCTTCATCAGGAGAGCAGGGAGTGAGTCCTATGGATCTGAAGTTGGGGCCCTTCTCTGCAGCATCATAGTTTCCAAAGAGTTCATTTGATTCAACAGAGGTCTTGATGACTTTCACTGTGTGTTCATCACAAGGCAGAGATGGAATACCTAATATTAAGGAATATTCAATATTAAGGAAGCCACATGAGTTTCAACAGAATTAGTAAATCAAATTTGTCTGGCAAGATTTTACTGTGATTTAGTTCCCTTTAGTAAAAAGCATATAACTTCTTCCCACTCCAATTATTTCATTCTCTTTAATTACATGGGGAAAACCCCTGAAATTTCATGTATTTTCTTTTAATAAATTGATACCTCTAATTTCCTTTTTTCCAGTTTCTTTTTACTTAGTAAAGAAAAAACACCCTTGTTTTGCTTGTTTTCCTGCAATTTGCTGTGCAATTTGTATTTTTATTGTCTTTGTTCTTCAGAAATAATCTTGAAATTTTTAATTTCTCATTGATTTTTTTAATACCTTTTGTTACACATCTTTTCATGTCTTTTGTTTTTGTTTGTTTTTATCATAAGATGTCTACACAGCATTCAAGACAAGGATTTCTCATTGACTTACGTGATAACCAGAGTTAAACAGAAAGAGAGGACACTTGTATTTTCAGAAAGCTGTATCTTAGCTGTTGCCAAATGGCTTCAGCTGGATAAGCCAGGAGACAATGGGGGCAGATTTTGAGGTAACACCAGGTTCCACTACTGAGAATCTGGACTCCTTTGTGCCCTCTAATTATTTCACAGTACGTGTGAAGCTTCACAATGTGATTTGAAATTGGAGCTTTAGTTGTGATGCTAGCACCATCACTGTTTTTTCTTGCCTTTTCCCTCCAGTGGATTTTCATCTCACAGATAGACAGGAAAGCAGGGAAGGTAGCAGGGGAAGAAAAAGGAAAAAAAAGATCCTTTTTAATTCTCCATCTGTATGGGGCCACAGCAATGCCTTAAGCTGAACACAACAGACTGAAAAATGAGTGGGAAGAGATTATCAGAAGCCTGGCAAGAGGAGAGTGTAGTTGGTGGTCAGGTGAAGGCTGTTTTGGAGGATAAGCAATTTGTGTGTTATCAGTGCAGGAGAGAGACCAGTAGTTCCCTACACTGAAAGGAGATTAAAAGTAACAATAGTCTTTTCTGTACACCATAGGCCAATCTGTTAAATACATGGAAAGCTGAGAAGCTGCTTAGAGCTGATGTTTGTTTAATTTTCACCTGCACCCACTTGAACAGTGTAAATGACATGGTGCTTTTCAGAACATATGCACATTTCCATGTGGCACCAGTTCGGGAAACTGTGCTCAGCTAATCTAACAGTGCAAGATTTGCTGTTAGTATAAAAGAAAACGCCACTCTCTCGCTCTGGGTAGCATTGTGGTTCTAGAAAAGAATGAGAAAAAGTTATTTGTTTTTTTATTTCGTCATTGTTGCTGTTGTTCAGGTTTTTTTTCTTTTAAAATCAATAGTAATGTGTAGCTGATAGTAAAAAGGGGAGTGCACTACAGAATAAAAGACAAAGTAAAGGTGACCTCCTTTGCCAGAGAAGAAGTTAGAAAACTCAAGCATTGGCTCAGTTCAGACCAAGATAATTAACACCCTTGATGAATCAGTGTATCACATGCACTATTTTGGAAGGAAGTGATGGAGGAGCACTACAGTCAGGTAGCCAAGACAAGAGTTAGGATACAGGGATACAGGATGGGTTTTTTTTTTTCTGCTACTGATTTTATATCAGTATATACGTGAATGATTTTGTATAAAGAATGTTACTTCCTCTGGCTTGAAAGGTACTAAGTACATATTATTGATATTATTGTACAGAGGTGATGGAATTTTATTATTCCACTTGCAAGTCAGCTTCACAAACATGGCTGGATAGGCATCTTAGCTGTGTAAGCAGAAAGCTCTGTGCTCTCTGAGGGTCTTTGTTTGCTAAACAATGGCACAGGGCAGACACAGGAAACCTTTCTGTTGCTTTCTTTGCCGAGTCACAGCATTTCTCAAAGTGCAGGCTTGTAAGATGTAAGCCAGCATATACTAATTACTCATAATTTAATAATTGCACATTGTCTTTTCTAGCTGAATAATTGATTTCTCATTCCAGCTGTTCTGCTGACTGTAGTCCATGTTACAATTACTGTTCACAGGCTGCTTACTGTTTTTATCCTGTGGGTATGATGGATGTTGCATGATGGCTTCAGCTCTCTTCATTTTTTTTATTTCCATTTTTGTGGGGGTCTTTTTCACAACCACTTTTGAATCAAAAGAAATTTTAAGGATTGCACAGTGAAACAGTTGCACGAAGCAGAGTTTAACCATCAATTACCTCATCATCCATTAACACAGGATATGGGATTCATTTTCCCTACAGTATCCAAGTCCCCTTTCTGTCAGTAAATCCTGGTGTAGCTCTGAAGAGGAAATATGTTTCGTGTCACACACATACACACAAACATGCATTCTCCTTCCTTTTAAATCAGAAATGCATTTTTCTTTATAATCAGTTTAATATACAAGTTTTTTTCCAAATGGAGTCACCAAACACATAATATTGAAAATATTTTCAGTTATATTTTTTCCCTCTTTTTTAACAGTGTCTCATTAAGAAAAAACTGTGGTTGTTTGGGTTTTTTGTATTTTTTATTGGGTTTTTTGTATTTTTTATTAATAAATCTAGTAAGGCTTTTTCTCTGCTTTATGCAAGTTAAACATCTGATACCTGATTTATCCTCCTCCTATCTGTGAGTGAAACTCCATGACAAATCCTTTTGTTCATGATATTCTTCTGACACTTCTTTTCATCCAGGCTGTCATCATCTATTAAATTATCATCTCTATATTTTAGGTATTTTAGTCAAACAGGAAATTCATTCCATGACATCAGGAGATGGAGTCTAATGGACTGACTGGCTCATGAGTTCACTTAAAGCATTTCTAAATGAAAATTTTCTGATTTTTTGGCAAAATATTTCTTTTTTTTTTCAATTTTCTGTTGTTCCTGTTTTTCAGGGGAAAAAGAAAGTTTCACTCATAATAAATACTTATTTTTTTACAAACCCTAAAAATATTATCTACTTTAAAAAGGGAAAAAATAATTTAAGTAATGTATTTTTAAAAGCATGGCTTATTTAAGACAATGGGAAATTTGCATTCACACCAAACACATCGATGACAATAAGAAACTGCTTCCCTAATTATATTTGATAGGCTTTCTTATAAAGGAATAACAGAGAATGTGAGCTTCATCCTGCTGATTTACACTCAACCATTTTCAGAAATACTTACATTTAACTGTGTTCTGGAATTGCTTGGCTCTTGTCTTGCCTCTGCAAAGTAAGCAATGTGCTCTCATAGAGAATGTTATCAGAGATGTTGGAATTAAACCAGAAACACTCTGATTCCCTCTAACCTTCAGAAAATGCAGGTGGCCTCAGTGTCTGATTTTATATCAAGCTGTTAAAACAAGCCAATGAAATGTGTCTCATTTTAAAACTAAGAAAACTGAGAGAAAGCTTTCGCTATGGGGCACTGTTGCTGAAACCAGAGCAAACCAGGGTTAATAAAATGAAGGCACCAAACACAAAAACAAACACGCTTGTCATGGCTTGCTCACAATCTCTCTGTGGCACTGAAGCCGAGTTGGCCACATGGCCGCATTAGCCATTCCATCAAGGTCAAGAATCCCAAATGGGTTGCTATGGGAAACAAATTACTGAGGTGTCAGCTGGAGCTGAAGGTTTAGATATGAGGGAACTTTACCCATTATATGCTTGAAAGATTTCCGGAACAAGAGAAGCTGGGAAAGAGCATACTGGTAATAACAAGACCGGGAAAGCAGATGTTTCACTGACCTTTGCTCCGTGCATTTGGACTCCCCATTTGCCACCATGCCTGAGCAGACTAGAAAGGAATTGCAAATAAGGTGGGCTCTCCTGAGGCACAAGTAAATAATTTTTAAAAAAATCAGATATCAAGTGCCATTTTTAGGGAGACAGATAAAAGAAACTCAAAAGCTCCTGAAACCACCTGGGACTCATACCCTCCTATTAAGAATGAGGAGAGACAGCTCACTTTTACTACAGCACTAATTTCAAGGGAAGGAATTGAAAGCCAGAGAGGAGGCAACTGTAGTAGTTTGGCCGTGATTGGCCAATGTGTATTACTGACATTTGATAAAACCAATGAAAGCGTGGGTACGCCTTTTACGATACACTTTTTTAAATGCAAACCCGGGAATCAGCTCTCTCTTGGTTTCCGGCAAAAGACTCAGGTAACAGCTCCTTGCCGCACGTTCTCTGCTCCCCCTTCCCCCACGTGGCCGTTGGGCCTGGGGGGGGAGGGGGAAGCAAGTCAGGCTGACCGGGAAAAAAAGAAAAAAAAAGACCGCAGAGCCAAGCTGTGAGCTACGCTGCTGATATCTGGCTGATGGAATTCGAGTTTTCTTCTCCTGCAGCATGGTCGGTAAAAGAATTTCCTCAGGGCTGTCTCGGAGCCACGAAAGATCACGCAGATCGGGTGGGGATGGCTTTTCTGAGTGGAGTTCACTCTGGACTAATTTAACCCTAATGAGACCGAGGGGTGGAAAGAAGAATCCACTAACTTTCTTTCTCTCTAACTATAAGAATCCAGCCAGGACTGAGGCCAAGAGTAACTCTGCAGCCCCAGCACGGCCTGTTTTAGTAAATCTGACTGCTTTGGCATGGCTGCTGCCTTTTGTGAACTCCTTAAGTATTCAGATGAAACCCGAAAGCTTCTATCTTCTCCGGAGTGAAAGAAAGGACAGAATGAAGACACATAGAGAAACTACGTAAGGATATTCTGCAGTCAGAAATTGAAGGTGATATTTTAAGTGGAGGAGAGATAAGGAGTTGTTTTATTTTTACATTAAAATCTTTTATAAGCTATGGTGATGGACTGTAATATAATGAGACAATTTTCCTTTAAACCATAAAAGAATATGGGGAGATGAACGGTTCAAATTGTAAATCTGAGCAAAAGAACACTATATTGACGGGGCCAGTATTGAGATGATTGTGACTGTTGGGAAATTTAGACAGAGCAATGAAATTTTGTCCTAGAGAAGAAGATGAAGAAGAGAACTTTTGCTGTTGAACAGTTTTGTCTTTAAAAAAAAAAAACCCCATGGATCGATTATGGCCCAGAAGTACAGCTATTAAAGAGCTGTAAATATGGGAGGAATTTTCATGATATAAATGTTTTCCGGGCGGCTGTTATCATGAAAAGTTTGTTTTGTCTTGTTTTGTTTCAGTTTTTAGTTCCATAGCGAGTAAAAGATGCTCCAATCTCTAGAAGAATTGAAGAAAGACTATTCTAGAATTGAAAAAAACTGACTGAAAGTTTCTAAATGTAATTTCTGTATGTTGTTAATGAGAGTGAGAGAAATTTTGGTAATAGAGGAAGAATGTTTGAAAGGTTTCATTCTAATTCTAAGAGTTTGTTGGTTTTTTTTTTCTTCTCCTTCTTTCCTTTTTGTATTAGTTAATAAAAGTCTGTCCTTTTCAAGTTTAAACCTGCTTTGCTCTTGATTACAAAATTTCTTTTCTTTTGGCAACCCAAATTGATAGTTTTTTTCCTGTCTGGTTCACAATGAAACCACGACAGCAACCTACCATGGAGTTAACCCCCCCACCAGAACCCAGTTTTATTCACTCTGCTCACTTGCTAAATCATCACTGTGAACATGACCTTGGCTGGAATTGTTTGTGGAAAGAGAATTGGGAGGACTGGACCTCCTATCCAATACTGACATTTGTCTTTGTAAATGCACTTTGCTACTCTTGACCCCAGGAAGCTTATCTCCAGATCTGCAGGAACTGGAATATTTTCAGTTTCCACCAAGCATGAATTTTGACAAAATAAAAAATTTATGCTTAGATATATGCAGGTTTGTTCAGAAAAGTTTGGGTAAATCTCTCTCTCCTAGTTTGAGAATGCTGATCACTCAGCAGCTATGGGACAGTTTGCAGACAGTGGTGCTATCACCAAAAATAAAATTAAGAACCTTGTCCTTATCACATATTTGTTTAAATTTTCTCATCCATTTGCCTTTTTTCCATTGAAGATCTTTACATTATCTATCCAGGAACAGTAAAGGGACTTATTTTTCTCTAGTGAGACAGAGGAAGAAACATCTGCTCTTGAGACTCACATTGCATGTGACTATGGGGTAAAAAATAGGCATAATTAATTTACATCAATGAAGACATTTTACTACATACATAACAGATAAAAATCTGGCCTACTATTTCCTTGACTTCAGAATATTTTTCCCAGTGACTGTCTTTTCTTCAGCCAATTGTTCTACTAAGGCTTTACATTTGAGGGTTCCTTGTTAAATGTGTTAGAGATGGGGCTGCAAGAAAGAATTAGGCACAGACTTCTGTTTGTTAATGCCTTGCATCATTTCTACACCCTCTGCCCTACTAAAAATCTTGAAAAGACACATTTGGGTAATTTTTCATAGAAATACTTTAAACAAAAAAACCTAAAGACCTGTGTAGGAGGTCTTCACTTTCCCATAGTACTTGTACCTGTATTTATACATTGTAGCCAGGACCTCAGTGTTCAGATGACTCTCAATATAAATGTACAACATCAGGATCAGGTGATATATTTTTATAAAGGACAAAGAAACAGGCAGTGAAAATCTTTCCACTTTTGTAATAAGGCATTCTTCCTCTCCAAATATTTGTTTCTCTGGCTTTTTCCCTGTGTTGTTTGTTGGACTGTAATGATCTAGAGTGAGTTAACACTGGATATTACATTTTATCATGGCAGTGACAAAGCTTTGATGTCCTGGAAGACATAATTTTTATTATTTTTTTTTTTTTTCCTTTGGATTAGGTTTTATTGCACTTAAGTATTGTGCAGGCATAACTGAAGGTAATGCCACTGACAGAACTGTGCCAACAAGAGCTGTAAATCAAACCAGAATTTATACAGTGCCTTGAAAACATGTGCTCTGGACTCTAATTTCAAAGAAGGGGTAGTAGAGATTTTTTTGTGCAATCGTAGATGTGAGTGGCTTTCAATTCTCATGCAGGCTGAAATGAAGCTACACTAATGAGAACAAAGTGATTTCTAAATGGAGAGATGCAGCCTCTGCCTGCAGTAGAAGTTGTTGCAAGGGTTTTCTTTTAAGCTTTCTCTAGTTAGTCTCGTGGAGCAAACACAGGTATTTCTGGGAATGCTCTGTAGAAGAACTTGAAAATAATCTCCGTCTATTTCAGCTGCTGTCCTCAGAGCTAAAGTGCAAGTGCTTCTGCATTTTAAGGAGCTCTATGCAACTGGAGATTGCTTTGCCAGTCCCTGAAATGCACACGCCTGGGGAAGTGGAGCACGTGTTCAACTACACACTGCACACAGAGCAAAAGCAGAAAATACCTTAGTTGGTGGATCCAAAGAAATAACAGGAGACCAGGAAGCCTAAGAAGAGCATTATTTAATGATAATTTAATAATATTTTTAATATTTAATCATATTTAACGATTCAAACAGATCATTGTTTCTTAGGTGAAGGTGGGTTAGAAATGACTGGTCAATTAAGGTAAAAGAACAAAGGTAAAATGCTCTTGAGAGCTGGGATGCTAAGTGAAAATACCTAGAATGTAAGGAAACCAATTTTAACATGAAATTCTACACTGGATCAGTGTTTTGCAAGAAATCTTGGAACTGTTATCAAAATTACTTTTCCTGAATGATTAAATCTATTGTAAGAAAAGTGAGTGCCTTTCTCTTGTAGAAGACAGGAAACTGCTCGATTGATTAAGTCACGTTCAATGCTAATTTAGCACTGGATTTATCAAAAAACGTGCATCCTGTAGACTATGCCTGTGTTAGATGACCCAATGGCCCAAAATGAAGCAATGTGGGCTTCATGGTCCTGATTTGGAGGTATGAGTAGCTTGAAAAGGTCTGCTCTTGTCTGTGCTGCCCTGGGAAGGGACAAAAGTGGTTTCCTGCAGTGCAGAATAGGACAAAAATAAATTAGACACCCTATTTTTATTTTTTTTCCCTTTTTCTTTTACAAGGGAGAAATATTTACTTAACATACCTTGATTGTGTTAGGCAGCAGATGAGAAAAGGGAAGAAACTGATGGACAGAAAGAAAGAAAAATCAACATCAATGCAATGAACTGGTGTAGATAGGTGAGCAAAAGGAAATAGAGGAAATGCAAGGAGTCAGAGCAAATCCAATCTCACCACATGGCTGGACTTGGGCTAGAAGAAGAATATATGTGTTCTGGATGGTGTATACTTAGAGTGACTGAAGTACACAGGCATTTTATCACTTGTGAAAAGCCAGATCAACATTCAGGAAGATTGTCTCAACCTCAGCAATTTGGGAATCATTCAAGTCAACAATGATAAATCTTGGACACTCTTAATGTTCCTGTTGTCTTTTCATCCATTCTCCTATAAGATGATGTCTGTTACATTCCCCCCATCACCTTTTATCAAATGGATAGCCAGGACTGTCGCCATCCCTCCACTGCATCTTTCACCAGCCATGTTACTGAGTAGGTGAAGATCAAAAATATCATGTAAACATGAGATTTTCTGTGCAGGAGGAGCCTGGATAGGGTCCATTAAGATCATACCTAACCTCTGTCAGTGTTGAACACCAGTATCAGTACTCACAAAGCATAAGAAATGTTGACAAAGATGAATTAACTGAACCATAGAGGAACCTTTTCCTTAACTCCATTAGTCTGTGATTGCCTTTGCAGGCTGTAAGAGTAATGTTTATCATACACATCAAAAGGTGAGAAGTTTATTTGGTTGGTTTTGCAGGTCTGGTTTTTTGAACCCATGTAACTGTAATTTGTCAAGATTATCATGTATATAAAACCCATGAAGTTTATTTTACTTTGAAAAGTACTATCTTAGACATCTTGTGGCAAACACACTCCAAGAGAAGACACAAATTTTAAATAGGGAAAGCTTCTGTGGACAGCAACCTCTATATATGCTAGGGTTTATGTTTTATTTCTTTAGTTATTTATTCTGATAGATTAAATAAAACCTCACTTTTTCCTTTAATAACAGTCAGAACTTTGTTTTTGTCATCACACCTATATCCCTGTTTCTTTAAGATCCATACCCTCGTCTATGTAATTAGTTGTTCTCTTTGACCATTTCTGCCTGCTCTCGATTCTCTCAAAATCTGTTTTAGGGTTTAAGGGCATATTTTTCAAAGCTGTTTAGGCTCCTGATTATGCAAATACATACTTGCCAAGCTTTTCAGAGACATCTTAAATGCTGAGGAGACTTGCAATTGATCTTAATAATACTTCAGAACCCACCTAATTTGTAAATCTAATTGGGTACCAAATATCTTTGACAGGCTGACTCAAAGTAATCAGAGCTGTGCACAGAAGACCAGAAGTGATATACTTTTTGGACTAGAATATTACAGGATTCAAAATACTGTTTTCTATGTCTGTTGCTATTTTCCCTTTCCTCTTCCTCATTCTCTTTGAATTCCATCATTTTTTTCAGCTTTCTGAGGGATTACCTACAGCAGATAAAAATGAAGACATAGACATACAGTTCAAACTGTCCATTCCATTCCATTGTGCAGACACTCCCCATGTGTTGAAGCAACACTTCATAGAATTTTTTGGATAATAAAAGACTTTTAAATATCATCCAGTCCAACCACCTTGACATGGGTAGGGACACTCTTCACTAGATCAGGTTGCTTAAAGCCCCGTTACACCTGACCTTGAAGACTTCCAGTGATGGGATAGTCACAACTTACCTGGGAAACTTCTTCCAGTGTCTCATTAGCCCATTTGTCCTTTCTTACGTCCAATCTGGATCTACTCTCATTCAGTTTAAAACCCCTATCCCTCCTCCTGTCACCTTGTAAAAAGTCTCTCTCGGTCTTTTCTTACTGGCCCAGTTTAAATCTTGAAAGGCTGCAACAGTCTCCCTGCAGCCTTCTTTTCTCCAAGTTGAATAACCCCTAATCTTTCAGCCTCCCACCATAGGAGATGAGCTTTAGCCCTCCAATAATTTTTCTTGCCTTCTCTGCAGATGCTCCAACAGGTCCATGCTTTTCTTGAACCGGATGCAGTGCTCCAGGTGGGGTCTCATGAGAGTAGAGGGGGAGAATCACCTCCCTCAACCTGTTGTCACACTTGTTTTTATGCAACTCGGGGTATTATTGGTTTTCTACAAGTGCACATCGTCAGCTTATGTCCAAGCTTTTATCTACCAAAATCCCAAGTCCTTTTCCAGCCTCTCTATCCATTCATCACCCAGCCTGAACTGGTGCTGATGATTGCCTTGACCCAGGTCCAGGACCTTGCCTTTAGGTTTTTTGAACTTCATGGGGGTCATATGAGCCCAGTCTTTTAAAGTACTTCTGGGTTCCATTCCTCCCCTCAAACCAATCAACTGGACCCCTCAGTGTGGTGTTATCAGCAAAGTTTCTGAGGCTGCACTCAGTCCCACTGCCAGTGTTGTTTGATTTGAAATGTTATAATATTAAATTGTATTGGTCTTAATTCAGTCCCTTGAGTGGGAACATCACTTCTCACTGGTTTCCACTTGGACGTTGAGCTATTGACTGCCACTCTTTGAATGCAGCCACTCTGACAATTCCTTATTTACTGAACAGTCCAATCCTGAAATCTGTATTTCTCCAATTTAACAGAAAGAATGATTTGGGGAACTGTATCAAAGGCCTTACAAAATTCCAGGCAGATGACATCCATAACTCTTCCCTTGTCTACCCATGCAGTCACTCCATCATAGAAGGTTACTAGATTAGTAAGGCACAATTTGCTCATGGTGAAGTCATGCTTGCTCTCTCTAATCACCTCCCTATCTTCCATATGTTTCAAAATTTCTTCCAGTGGGATCTGTTCCATGATCTTCTGTCTGCAGGGCTGACTTCCATACCTCCAGCTGAGCTTGTTTTCTTTGAATTTCTTCAGCAGACAAGAGTAAGACATTATAATCCAGACATAAAAAACACAGTGAAGTCCTTCAGAGTTCTCTTAGGTGGTGAAGTTATATCTGATATGTTGCTTTCTATCTTTACTGAGGAAACTGACAGTACTGAATTTAATTAGCTGGGGTATTTTATGTTGCTTGCCAGAGATATCTGCAGGAGTTACATCACACATTAATGGAAAGCAGCCTAGTTTTCTTCCTCCAAGCCCCTTAGGTACAGGGAATTTAGTGAAATGATATCTCTCAAGATGAAACAAGGATTTTCACTGGGGTCATCTTTGCTTTTTGAAACTTTATTTGGAGATTTGGAAAGCACCAGCAGGTTAACCTCATCCTTACCAGGAAGAACTGAAAATGGTAGAGGTTTTGTTTGATTGTTTCGTTTGGTATTCTTTTTTTTCCTTACCCTACCATAGAGAGGATTATTTGATCATTGTAAATACCATTTGCATATGTATAATTATCGTGTTTGGGGTTTTTTTGCCTCTCCTACTGACACAGATCCATGAATTCACCAACAACTATTTGTTGGAAGATTAACAGGAAGCACTGCTCCCAATTCAGCAAAACAACCTGGAGGTGTGACCAACATGAACCTGTCTCATGCTTGGTACAAAAATATCAGAATGACCATTCACAAGATTGCTACTACCAAGAAGCATCATGATCAGCCCCTATTCAGAGCTGTGGCTCAGTGAGTTGTCTCCATTAGGATGACTCATGGCCAGCTGTACATTCTTTATTCCTGTTCTGATTGAATGCTAGGGTGGGGGGAAGGAGGGGAGGACTCAGAGCAAACACAATCATGATGAGGTCAAACATCCACATTTGCCACATTTGGGAATAATTATCTGATCACTTAGGATGTTACATAAATTATTTGTGGAATTGATACTTCACTGATCTCCTGGAAGATTCATATTAAGCAGCTGATTCAGTTTAAAATTACATTTAAGGTGCTTTAATGCATTGTTGACCAAGCATTTTCTTGTTTAGCCAGGTTGAGGACAATTTTGCTATACATAATGTACAGAAATATATGATGTAAAGGCATAGTAATGGCTAAAAGCCATAAATAATATAGGTGTATATAATATTATATATATTTGTGTATATTGTGTATTAATTCAGTTAATCACCCTAAACTATCTGTTATTTTCTTCCTTTTTGCAAAATTCCAATGGATCCTTCTTAGGAGAGTCTGGCAAACAGAGAAACTGAGAAATCACCCAGTGTTTTTCTAATTCATATTTCAAAGGTCGGAAGAAAGGTCTCATGTCTCTTACCACTCTTGGCACTAACACCCTTTACAGTATCTTGGCTAAGTTTCCATTGTAAGGTATTCCTTAACACAGGACTCTGCTTACTTAAAACCTGTTTCAAGGAAGCTTGGAAAACGGCTCCCCGTTCCTTTGGACCCGCTGTTTCCCTTTCGGTTGTCTGACAGGGCAAAGAGCGCTGGCTGCCCGCCGCACGGCCCGGGGACACCGGCCCGGGGACCCCGGCTTAGGGGACACCGGCCCGGGGACCCCGGCTTAGGGGAC
>WAAG01055844.1:10357-38031 GCA_013390105.1 Tichodroma muraria | reverse complement strand
ACATTTACAAACCAGACCTGAGTCCATAATTAAATTCATAGTAACTTCTCCTCCATGGGTTCCTTCTGGAGATTCTCTACTCAGTTTAAAGGTCACCTTTACTGAGGCTGAACCTGGAAATCTTCAGTCTAAAAGCAAAGGCTCCATGGAAGCTGGAAGCAAAGTTACATAATGTGTGAAAAAGCCGAGTAAGTTACTTGCATTGTTTAGACAACTTTGGATACATGAAGTCACAGGCAAGGAGGAAAGGAGCCATCCTTTAAAAAGTAAATGCAGAAAACAGCATTTGGGACAACTTCAATGCTCTTTGTTGCCCACTTCTAGATGTTGGTTACTATGGCTACCTGATGTAGGATTCTTTTTAATGTATGTTCTTTAATATTTCTGAGTCTGGGCAAGTATTCTACCTGGAAAGAAATGCAGAAGGATAAGATGCTGTTTTCACAAATGCTGATTTTGGTTTACTTTACAGACCATTTATTTAAGTAGCTTTGTGAGCTGAATCACAAGATCATACAGCTATGTCCATCTCTCTGGTTCTTCATATGCCTGGCAATGGTCATGTTACATTGCTCAGAAACTTCTCTGGCTCAGTCGACCTCATGCAGAAACGTCTATCAGCTTGTAGCTGCTCCATCCTTGGCTGTACAGAAATCTCTGACCTTAGTCTCCTCACTCCAGCTGTGTGTCTTCTTCCCACCATGCTCTTGTTTTTCCAGAGGCATTGTTCCATGTTCCTTTACTATTCTCTGTGCATGTCGTTTTTAAGGCTATAGCAATTTATCTCGAGAGCTGACAGGATTGTTTTAAAACATCTTTTTGGTCAAAAGTATCAAGCAGACAACATTGGCATGGATCCTGATGACTCTCATGATTGAGAGCTATTCAGGGAGATAAAGGTTGTCGTAACATTGGCTTTGTCCCAGTGATAAATTTAAAGTGACACTTTAAAGTGACTTTACAGTCTCTTAAGGTGACACAATCAGTCTGAATCCAAGAAATGTTTCTTTGAAAAAAAACCCAACCTAAATTGTTTTAAAACTTTGTCAAGTGCATGCAACTGGGAACACTCAAACACAAAACTTCTGAGTTGTGAAAAAGTTATTCTTGGACTTTGTCCTGAGTGAGGGAAGAAAAAAGAAATCTTAATCTGAAAGTCTTGAGAGTCTGCAAACCTGAAAATGTTTTCACATTCAGCTGTTGATTTGTTTTGCTTATTGATGCTGCACCCTTTGAATAAAGATTATCAAACAGCAGCCTGCAACTTGTAAGCTATTTTTGCTCAGGGTTTGGCTTTGTTTTTTTCTCTTTGTTATGTGTTACAGCCAGCTTGAGAAATTGCAAAACCTCACAGCAGAGCAGGTGAGGGCCCTACAGAACCCTCTATTCATCTGTTAAATACAGAGGTGTTGCTGTTTTGGGGACAAACTGATACAGAGACTTGCTCTGATTCTCCCGTTGTCTGGTGATGACGATGATCCTTAGCAGTCATTAGCATGTGCAGAGAAATATCTTTCTGCATGATTTATCCTAATTAATCAAACCAAGATCAATGTGTATTGCACGTTCAACTTTTACCTAATATCCATGTCCTGGTGTAGATGCTTTGTGAACCATTACCAGTATGATCGTGCAAACATGGGCATTCCTACTGAAAACAAGGAAAAGTCTTTGGAAGCAAACTTATCTTTGTTTATATAACAAAGGTATCTCCCATTACTGATGCACTAGAGATGTTCCTGAGGCTGACAGCCTCTCCAGTGCCTCTCCTGGATAGGAAAGGGATAGGAAAGTTTCAAGCTCCTTAGCAAGCCCTTGGAAAGGCGCTGTTTGCTGTGGGCAGGATTGGTGCAGGATTGGTGCTGACCTACTGCTGTCTATTTTTGGTCTGTTCTTTTTGGTCAGCATGGCTTAGCCCATCTTTACTTCATTGCCCTTGCTCATCTTTACCAGCACAGCAGGGCCACTGTGCTTCTGTGGGCTCATACACGAGCATCTCTCCCATATGACTGCACAGAACTGGTCTCCTATAGACACAGGTGTGGTATTTTTTACCCCCTCTTCTTTCTCTCTCCTCTTGTGGCAGACTGCTGCCACACCCAAAGGATAAGCAAAGCCAAATTCCATTCCTGAAGCATTGCTGAGCTTCCTGTGAGCAGCCTGCCAGCTCCACTAGCCAAAGCAAATGTCTGCACTAGCCGTAAGGGAGGGGGATGAACCATTTTATGGCAGCTGTAAAAGGTCATGGAGTAAACACCAGCGCTACTGCTCATCTGCTCTCCCAGTGATCCAAGCAGCTTGGATGCCTGAGTGGTTTGCATGAGAGCCAGCGATTCAAAGCTCTCTCCTGGCTTTGTGAGGTTCACATTACAAACTAGAGAATTAGCAAAATTTAGTTCATTAATTTGGGGTTGTTCTATCCAGTGGGAGACTGGTTATTCTATTTGAGATGGGTCTCAAGCCCTGTAACACTTGAAAACTTTAATACACATTCTGCCTTTCCTGCATAAATCCATGCAAGTCCCAGGGCTTTGGGGCTTCTTTGTTTATAAGCATGGGGGCATTCCAGGAGATTATAGATATCTAAAAGTCTGAAGCTGTCTCACATTCAAGGATGTACCAGAAAACTTCTCATCTGGCTTCTCCTAAGAGCAAACCCAGGCAGTTTCCATTGCTGTGCCTAATTTTTATATTATGAGTTTAGTAGGCTTTTCCTTCTGCTTTCACAGTGGTCTTTGCAGAGACTCTACAGGTTCTCACTTCCTTCAGCTTTATATTTGCAGGGATGTATTTGGGAGATGCCTTGGAACAGCTAATAATGTGGCTGGATCTCAAGTTCTCTTTAGGAGAGTTTTGCTTATTTTGTGTGCAACTGACTGTATTCTGCAGCAGAACAGATAAGTTTTACTGTCCTGGAATGCTTGTTGCTCTTCCCTTTCCCCCATGAATGATAGTTATGCCAGGATTTTATCTCATTTGGTTATATTTTTTTTCAGTCTTTCCATATTAGGAAAATTATTTGCAAGCTTTTACATGTCAGTTAAAATAAATACTACCTTTTTCTGCTCTCTATGGCTGTTGTATCCCCTCACCACAATGCAATGATGCCCATGATACCCTTTGCATTCTTCAGTAACATGATTTGGAGGGGTTGAGATGGCAATGGAATTTGAAATAGTCAGCTCAGGTTGAGGAACTCCTCATGCTGCAGCAGGTCCCATGTTAAAAAATATCTGGGAACATATATAAGATCTTGTCTTTGGAGTGGATTAATTATCAAAGTAATGTTAAAGAAGAACTGGCAGCTGGAGCTGATAAATACAGGAAAAAGTTACCTAGTCAGTTCTCTGAACTGCGGAAGATGTGGAGGAACTATGTCTCTGGCAATTGTTCTGAGTCATCAGCTACCTGAAAATTTAAGGGAAAAATAGGAAGAAAAAATATAAAAATTCCAAGGTGTATTTGACACTTGTTATCCTTAAAAACTGACTTCTTGTTAACAAGTGCTCAGATCTATTAAAAAAATTGCATTTTTTAATCAGATGTCTGCTTTGTTTAACACAGAGCCCGCATGGTACCCACAGAATGCTCCACTGATTTACTACCATCCTCACTTATTTTCCATAAATAACTCTTACATTCAATACAATACTACATATAATTAACATTACCAGCATCATCTCGGAGTAGTTTTCAGATGAAAGTGAAATGTATCATTCCACCACTTATAGTGAGCAGGATGCTTTTGCCTTGATTTCAGAGGTAAGGATTAAGGTAAAAACTGTACCATGGGGAAAGAAGATTGTTTGGGTTGAATAGTCTGGGGCTTGTTTTCCAGGTTATCTAGCACTTGGTAAGTACTCTGAAACTGCAGTTTTCCTTGCCTGCATATCCATGGCATAACACACGGGTGACTTGCACATTGCATACAGAATATAAAGGATGTACAATTATTGGGAAACTGCATTAAATCTGTTTGGAATTACATGGTAAATGTGACAGTGTCAAGGAGAAAAATCTCTTCTCTCATGTAAATGAGCATATAAATTCCTTAATTATGACTTGAGTACATACCAGAAATACTTTGTATCTTAAGAGGGGTTGTGAGGTAGAAATATATTGGGAAAAATATTCTATTTAGTGGCTGGCACAGTGTAATAAAGATTATTTTGCATCTTACTGGAATATGTCCTTGTATTAGATAACATACTGTGTTTTAGTCATGACTTTTATATCACTGACCTTTAGTTGTCCTGAGACTTTTGAACTCTGATCCAGCACCTGCTATTTATGGGTCGTTTGTTTCACCTTGCTGCCTTAAATTCATCTTCAGCTGGACTAGGAGAACTCCTGATGTCAAAGCCTACCCTCCCTCGCACTGCAGATGTCCATCTCATACCAGCCAAGCTTGTACTTCAGACAATGCCAGATTTCTGAGTCATTCCAAGATTTAAAAAAAATTAAAGTTTGTAATGGTGCCTTGGTGTCTTGGGGATGGTTTGGATACCATTTGGGGGGGGGGGTGGGGGGGGTGTTGATATGTTTTGTTTTGTTTGTGCCCTGGGTTGCTGCTGTCCCCGCCACACCCTTCTTCCTGCCTTGGCTCCGGGACTATCGTGATGGGTGGGAGCCAGGCCGGGGTTTCCAGAGGGAGTTGGGGGAAGGGCTCTTCCCAGCCGGCCCGGGTTTTCCATGTGGACACACGTGGCATCTCTGACCAGGGATACTGCTGTTTCTGTGGGTTTTGCCTGCTTCTTCTTGTTTGTTTTGTTTTGTCGGTTTTTATGTTTTGTTTAGTTTAGTTTTGGCACTGTGACTGGGCTTGCTGCTTGCTTTTTTCTGTTTTCCCCCCGCTGCTGTGCTGTTGGGGAAGCACAGAGCCAGTGCGTGCGGCACCACTACCCGGGACCGGCCTCGCTTCCCGCCAGGGGCTGCCCCTTCCTCCGCGCAGCCCAGACCCAGGGACCGCCCAGCGCCGCTGAGAAGTCCTGGCGTCCTGAGAGAGTCTCTTTCTCTCTCTCTCTGCCGTGCTGGGGAGCCGGGCTGCCCCTGCCCATTCCCGCTGTGCCCCTGCTACTGCTCCGGGGTCGTTGCTGCCCTGGAGCTGTTCCTCCCTCTGCCTCCTGGGAGGTCCCGCGGTCTGGTAAAGCTGCAGAGTTTCCGCTGCCTCTCGCTTGCTGCCCCGGGGGAGCCTGTTCCTGCTCGCTGCTTCCAAGGTTTCCTGCTACAGCTCCTTTTGCTATCCAGAGGGGCACCGGGACCGGCTCCCCTTCCCCACCCCTCTCTGCCGGCTGAGCCGCCATCACCATGAGGGAGGGCGGGCCGGCCTCGCTTCACAGCGCCCCCTGCAGCCGCGGGGGAATCATTGCACCGGCCGGGAGCCAGCAGCGCCCCTGGCGGCCGTGCCCGGAACTGCACCCAAGGGGAAAGGGCCTGCGGCCGAGAAGGCCGGGACCGGGTTTTGAGGGGGCGGAGGGGGTAAGGTTCCACAATTTCAATATCTAGCATTTATTCAATTTTTTTTTCTTTCTTTTTTTCTTTTTTTTCCTTTTTTTTTGTTAACTAACAGTTTGGGGTTTTTTCACTTTCACGCACTGGTATTCCATTTCTCATTGGCAGAAAAAAAGGGAATTATTAAAGCCCTCCCTCTTTAGAAAAGAGCACTCATTTCAGAGTGTTTTTCTCCTAGAATTAGTCTCCTAAAATGAGACACTTGGAAAACATGACATCAACTGGGAGTTTCTCACGTAAGGTTTCTGCTCTGAGACCATCCAGCAGGTTACGCGTGTACACATCTGTACAGTTCCCACCGTGCAGATTTTGAATCATCTGAACTCCTCAAATACTTTCTTGCCACCAAATCTCAGAACTGCTCAGGGCTGCAAAGCAAAGGAGTGAAAAGTAGAGGACAAGCAGAAAACAAACATAGAAAAATTCTTCACGAAGGTTACTTATCAGCGCATGGAGTGAGGCAGAGTCCCTGTGTGGGAAAGCGTAGCATCAACCCCCCAATAAATCCACCGTGAAATGGTGATCTGGGTTATATGATACTCAAACTCCATCAAAGAATTTTGGTCCTATCTATTTGTCAAACGACTGAGCAGCTGAGCACAAAATGAATAGCAGCTGAAGTGGTTGTTCTGCTGGAATTAAACAGTGTGAGAGAAATTACCTTCTAAGATGCTTTACAACAAGCAACATAATCAAAACAAACAAAGAAAATCCCCAAAACCAAACCACCAACACTGGAGGTATCTTTTCTTCCTCCTTAGAATCCTCCCTAAACTGGGCACCACCTACCACAGTTTTTTTTCAGGACTGGTAAGGCTAGGTAGGACTTCTCAAGACCAGATTTCTTGGACTTTCGGCAACCTGGTCATGGAAGGTGTTCACACCCATGGCAGGGGGGTGGAATGGAAAGATCTTTAAGGTCCCTTCCAGCCCAAACAACTCCGTGATTCTATGATTTATAACTGGACCTTTGACTTTCTGTTCTCCATCCATAGGTAGGAATTTTGGGCCATCATTATAGCAATAGAGACACATGACTTTATATATCGATATTATTATTCTTTCTACTCACCATAATGGAGATTTTATTTTTCTGTACTTCCCTTCTTTGGAAAATGCACTGATGCAGTTGGGACAACTCTTACTCCCCTTTCTCCTGAAGCATCCAGATGGCTATTCATTCCTTTAGTAGAAAGTAAAAGTGAGGAAATACACATCAGGCGCTGACTATAGGCCAGAAGTTGAGATGTGCATGAAACCAGTAGTTATGGGGAAAAAAACCCAGTTCTCCATGTATTTTCCAGTATAGTCTTTCTGAACATCTCTTTGCAGATGGCAGGAGGAAAACTTGGAATTCTGTGATATAGTCCTGGTATCTAAAACCTCTCTGCAAAATTAACCAACTGCAGTAAACAGGGTGGGGCAGATTTATAGATTGCTCTTAAATTGGAAACTTTGCTTTTTTTTTTTTTTAATTGCTCAAATGTAGGAAGTGGTGCTCAACTCTGTGAGGTGAAGGATTTTCATACAGACCCTCCATTTCAGCAATATAATTTGAATGTGGCTTTAGTAAGTGGTACAGTGGAGACCATGAGGTCATTTTCCCAGGGGAATATGAGGCTGTAAACCTATCCTTGTTAACTAAACACATTACTATTGGGCCTTAGTATTATATTCTCTTCTAATTTACCTTTATGAACTATAGCTCAACACAGTCCTGATTAATGGTTCTCAGCAAATGATAGAGAACTGCTAAGTTCCCCAGGGCTTTTAATGGAATTAAAAACTTTCAGTGAGAAAATCAACTGCAGAGGAGAGCTTGTTAGCTACTGCCTAGGCAAAAAATTGCGCTGCTGGAATAGAGAGAACAGGAATTCAGTGACAAATCTGTTTCAAATAACACATGTTTATGACAGACAGTGTTTGAACTGACAAACTGCTTCCAGGCAGCCGTTTCCAGAACTTCTCCCATCAAAGCTGCAGGTGAGCAGACCAGTTCCAGATTTAGAGGGGTCATCTCAAAATTTATAGCTTTCAGACATAAATAAAGCCTCATGATCTTTCATGCTAAGCCACTCACCTTTGGTCAAGTTGCAACCTGTGACATTAGCTTTCCTCTGGCTGGCACTCCTCACTCTTTTGATTTGGGGGCAGAAAAAAGATCAGTTAGCGAGTTGCAATCATAATTTTCAAGATAAAAATTCAAGTAACTGTCAAGTGTTATCCTTCATATTATGGTTTTGAGGCTATTGTTAATATTACTTTTTTCCTTTTCCATTTGCAGCTGGAAAACCAGAAGAAATCATTACTGTTTCCAAATTCCCTTATGAGAACTCTGTGATATCAGAAGCCAAAAATATTTGATATATGTGATATACAAACCCAAGGTGCCTCAGGAGGGTGCAGCAGAGAGCAGTCGATGGCACCGTGGCTCAGGTAGTTCTTTTTTCTTGAATTTCAGTAGTTCACTGTGCTGCACAAGACCCATGAGTGCTCTGGCACTCTGGCTTTTTGAAGCAAAGCACAGATCCGTGCACTGGCACAGTAAACTCACTGCTGGCTCTATCTTTACTAGGAAAATGTACATGTCATTTCAGGTTAATTTTCAGTTTTCTGTATCCCGGCTGCTTAAGCTCCCCATTAGCATGTCAATCCTTGTTTAGACTGTGCCATTCATCAAGTGCAGGCAAGGATTATTGCTTCCCCACTTAACTGGCCATGATGGATTAGACAGTAAAAACCAGACTGAATGTTGTTACACAGTACTTTCATGTTCGAAGCTCCTTACTATGTAGAGTACTGAGCACATAAATAAACCCAGAAGTTGTCATGCTACAAAGTCCATGGCTCCTTCTCCCTTCACAACCTGCTGCTGAGCTTTCTACACTTGGCTGCTCCCTTAAGAGCTCATTAACTTTTTACCAGTTCTTCAAAGCAACATGGAATTAGAATCATAGAGTATCCTGAGCTGGAAGAAAACCACAAATTTGGCTTGGGTTTGCACAACTTGCAAAAACCCAAGCCAAATTTCTGGCCTTGCACAGGACACTCCAGGGATCACACAAGTTAGATCTTTATGTGAACAAACAGGGCTGTGGTGGTGAGCTGTACCCAAGATGGACAGATGTCTTGGGGAGCTACAAAATTTATCATTGCCTCAGTACCAGAACCAGCGAGACCTCCCAGGACAACCAGTAGGGTATTAATAGTAACATTTTTCAATCTTCCCAGTAATAGTAAATAAAAGCTTTACAGTTACTGATAAGAAACAATTCTGTAAACAGACCAGAGAAAGATCAACTTCACTCTAAAAAGGGAATTTCTTTAGCTAGGACTTAATATCAAATACCCCAGTAAAATACCTTAAAATCAAATACCCCCTTTTTTGCTAGTATCATAGAATATTGTACATATACTTGATAATCCTTGGTATCCCATTCTACTTTCCCACCTTGCACCCATTGCTTGCCTCCTGTTTAAATGCTGACCAGTAACAGCCAGAGGAAATTAGAAAGCTTTAACAGGTATTAGATCATAGTCCAGACTTGTGAGTTTGATACTAAAATTGAGTTATCTTTAATACCACTGCACTTCTGCTTCATGCTTCCAGTTTGGTGCCAGTAACGTGACTGAGAATATCATGTGTGAGGAGCAAGCCAAGGAAAGCAGTTTTTATCTGGATGCAGTGACTACAGTTGTGTAAAGGGAAGGTGGCTAATGCTATAGCACATCTTCCAATGTCCATCCATGCTGACTCCCCCATAGGTTGTTCCTGGGCCCAAACTGGAAAAAACCAATTAATTATGTTTTTTATAACAGTGACATGGAGTGACAATTTTTCATTCATTCATTTATTCATTCTTCAAGTTACAGGAAAGTCTGCATCAGCAGAAGGAAGTGTGGGGTTTACTGCAGCAGAGCATGCAGGAGATAATACATGCTCCACAGTAAATTAAATTTGGAGATGAATATCAATCCTCTATAGTTCAGAGCTGGATTAAAGAAGCAGTGCTTCACACTTACCTAGATTTTAAGAACTCCTCATGAGAACACAAAAAATCTTGGACTTGCTTCCATCTCTCCCACCCCAGTAAGCACAAATAATTACTGGTTCTGCAGTGGCATTAGTGGGGAGGTGGGCAGGTTAATTTTGGTGGTGGGCAGGTTAAAAAATTTGGTGGGCAGGTTAATTAGTCAGACCTGGTAATGGAACAGGGCTGGAAGGCTTTTTATCCCCTCTGTGTCAATACACTTCCGTGAGCACCAGGCAGCCAGCTGAGCTTCCAGTTCTGGTATCCAATGTGTTCCCATTAAAGAACTGTCCTCTTCCACAAGGGTGTGGAGGAATGAACCCTGACTGTTTGGGAACAGTAACGAACACTGTCTTGGATGAAGGGAGCAATTCATCCTTCTGAGATGACTCCAGGTTCTGCAGAGACCAGCAGCATCACATCAGTCTCAGAAAAGGTATTCCATGTTCCTGCATGATCTGGATCACCCAAACAACTCACCACGGAGGGTCACACACAGGAGGAGCCTGCAAAGGAACCTAGTGCTGCCTGGCATGGTTAGAAAACCACTGCAGCAAAGACTGTTTGCACAGCTCGTTAGACAACAAAGTGAAACCCCCACAGAGCGTAAGATGTGGTTTGCAATCTGTTTGGCAGCAAATGGTTTTAGACACTGCAAAGGTTTCCTCAGAACGCCTTGTATCACCAACAATCACAATTAGCAACAGAAGCCTTCGAAATTCAAATCTAAACACAAAATCAAAGGTATAGCGTGTCTTTAGAAACAAACTCTTTATTAAGAATAAAATCATACAACTTGCAGGAAATTCCCTAAGGGCATGATATATTACAGAGCTGTACTTGTACTAAGGAACCAAAAAAGGCATACAAAGTGAGAAGAGGAAGAAGAGAATTTGGGAAGGAAATGCACTTTTGTTGAAGTGGAAAGACTCCACTGAACTGCTGTCACTACCACCCACCCCTGCCCGTGTCCCGGTAGCCTCCTCGGTAGCCCCTGCCTGCTCCTCGGTATCCTCCTCCTCCTTGGAAGCCACCTCCACCTCTGTAGCCTCCCCCAGGGCTACCAGGGTATCCTCTTCCCGCCGAGTGCCAGCTGGAGTAGCCACCGTAGCCTCTGCCCCTGTGGCTGGAGCCGCGCGCGGAACCTCCCCAGCCCCGAAGGCCGCCGCCGTTGTCGTAGCGAGCCATCTTGGGCGGGCGGGGGCCATCCCCGAACCTGGCAAAGAAGAACTCCGTACACTTGAGGCAATCTTTAAAACTGCATCTGCTAAAGGCAGGAAATAGCACGGTCCTCAGCTAAGCCACCTCAGTTTTCTGTGAACACAATACGACGGTTGAACTACAGTTGCACTTTTGCACCTTTTCCACTTCAGGAAAGTTTCCTTTGCCTCAGAAGCAAGGGATGGAAACAAGGGGCAACAGAGGGGTGCAAGCCCAGCCAAAAATGTGTTTTCTTTCCGGGAAAAGGTTTGCCCAAAATAAATATGGATTATCTTTTCTTTCAAAGATAATTTGTGTTTTGTGCTTTGGAAGAGGGGATGACAGCTTTTATTCCTGAGAGCTGTGCGTCCTTGTGGAAGCAGGCAGGAATGTCTCTGCATCAGGCTTTGAGTGCAAGTATTTCGCGCACGCTCAGAGCACGGCACTGAAACCAAAGCCCGAAGTCCCCATCCTCACCTCCGAGCTCCGGCTCTCACCTGGTGCCGGCAGCCGTCAGCGCCATCCCCGCCGCCGCCGGCCGGGACAGCTGCCGGATCACGTTCAGCATCCGCTCGTAGGCGGGGTCCAGCTGCCGGATGGTGCCAGGATCTTTGGTCACTTCCACCACGAGGGCCTCCATGGCCGCGCGCACGGCGGTGATGCAGGCCGCCGCCGCGTGCGGCATCTTCAGCTTGATCCTGCGGCACAAAGAGGGTGTTAGAGCTGCCGTGGTTTCCAGGGGAGCACCTGGGAAGGAAGAGGCTCTGCGGAGTGGCTTTTCATTGAGCCAGAAACCTTCGTTCTCATCTCTGAAGTTCTAATTTGTCACTGAAGGGGTGAGAAATTCAGGAGGCAAATTTGAAAGATCCTTAAAATTTGGCATTGTTAAAACATTAACTATTCTTCTGGCAAAATTTGCTCTTGAAATTTAACAAAGGGCCATGCAGCTGCTCTGAGGGCTGAAACTCCTCCGCTCTGGAGGTAGAGCTGGGGGTGTTCAGCCTGGAGAAAGGAAGGCTCCAGGGAGGCCTTAGAGCTCCTTTCAGTGCTAAAGAGGGCTTTCAAAAGGAGATAATACAGGCAGATAGTGATAGGACAAGGGGCATTTGTTTTAAACTGATGGAGGGCAGGCTTAGATGGGATATTGGGAAGAAGTTCTTCCCTTTAAGGGTGGTGAGGGCCCTAGCACAGGTTTCCCAGAGAAGCTGTGGCTGCCCCATCCCTGGGAGTGTCCAAGGCCAAGGTGAAGAGGGTTTGGAACAACCTGGTCTACTGGAAGGCGTCCACCTGAGATGAGCTTTAAAGTTCTTTCTAACACAAACCATTCTGTGATTCTATCATTCCATACTCAGATAAATTCATCATGTAACTTCTTGCACCAAACAGCAAGATACAAAAATATAAAGTAAACTGAAAACATGAGGCTTGAAGATTTTGAAAGGTCCAACCCTCAAATTATTAGCAAATGAAGCTTAAGGAATTCTTTGCCTCTGTTTTACTGACTTGAGGGTAAAAGAAAAAAAACAACCATCCAGATGGTATTTGGTGATGGCCATAAAATTGACACTGCCAGAGGCATTTCCTTCCTCAAGCTGTGTTTCTGTGCCTTGAAAACAAGGTTTCCTCAGCCTTTGCCTGAGGAGGAGGTCCAATACACATAGTGCCTCTTACCTTACAGTTAAAGAGGAAAAAATCAGCAGTTTTTATGGAAAGTGCCTTGTCCTGTTTTCAGTTTAAGAAGATAATCTGCATGAAACAGGGCTCAAATTAACCTGTCCCTTCCTCACAGGAAACAAAAGTGATGCCTTCCCAACACACCCGTGGCACATGGCTTGCTCTGGAATCCTGTTCTGTAGACATTTGGTCTGCATTAGCTGCACTTCCCCTCAGTCAGGGGGTCAGAATTGGATGAGCTTTGAGGTCCTTTCCAACCCAAACCACTCCATGACTCCATGATACTGAGCACCAAGGCGATCCATACCAGTCATCCACCAGAATGAGCTTCCCATCTGACAGGACTTTCTTGGAAGCAAAGAGGAGCAGCTGCAGCGGGCTCACCAAAGTCATGGTTTTGGCAGAGATGGCTCGTGTTCGAATCTGCAGGTGAAAGAGGAAAATGACTCTTGAGATGGAAAACAGAGCTCTACACCTTCCCCTAGACACTGAAACTGGAGAATTTTGTAAAAAAAAAAACAACAACCAAACAACACACAACAAAGCTAGGAATGTTAGGAAATTACAAGAGAATGTGCACATACAAAATTGAATGCCAGGCAGAGGTTTACAGGGATTCAGCGCTGGCTGGCATAAAATCTCAACAAAAACTACCTTCCATTTTAAAATATTCATTTTCCATGTCTGCAGTTATGTAGCTTTTGCAAGAGCCACCTCATGCTTTGCCAGGGCACATCTGAATTTTCTCCCCACCCTTCAATTACTGAAGCTGCGATGAAAAGCTTTAGTGGGGTCCTGAAGGAGAACGCACAACTGACCTCATGAATGGTCCCAAGCACCACTGCCTTGCTGTTCTTGCCTACAGCCTTTATGCCATTCATCTCACATGCATTTCACCTGTGTGCCCTCTCTACCCTCCTGCAATTGGTCCATACCCCTCAGCATTCCAGGTCTCTTTACCCTTAACCCTGCTCACCTGTCCTGCACAGCTGCAGCCTATCAGGAATGAGGCTGGGCCGCAGCCCCATTCCCAGTCACCACAAACTGTGTGCCTGCAAGCTCCTACTCATGCAAGGGTGGAAGTTGCCAGATGCCTATGCAGTCACTGTGTGTCACATTACACTGACCTTGAGCTTGAACTTGAACTGAGAACTTGGACAAAATCAAGCCAGAGATAACAGCCCTGCTACACAGCTCCTGACACTCAGTTTAAAGAGGAACAGAAGAGGTACTTAATGGGCAGGGAGAGAGCTGCACACAAATCTTTCCTGCATCCCAGCCTCATTCAGTTGCTGTCTAAGCTACTCTTAAGCCACCATATTAGTCACTCTCCATTTGCTGTGTGTACTCTGGTTTAATAAAGCAAAACTTTTTGAGCTCAAATGTCTTTTGTTGGGTTTAGGGGAATCTCACTTGAGAGAGATGGTCAAGGTGGATCAAAGGTCTGACCTTCCTGAGGTCCTGATACAAAGGGTGAAGAAGCAGCAAAGCCTCACCACAGCTCTCAACTATGGACTGGGAATGACAAAATCCCTGTACCCAAAGGATTTAAATTCTGGTTATTACCAAACACAAAAGCATTGCCTTCCTTTGCTCCTTGAGTAGCTAAGTTCACAACGGCTGTCACTGGAGCACAGGAGAGCTCACGGGGGCTGTATCAGACATGCACAGAATGTACATCAAATTCACAGAATGGTGGAAAAGGTCATGGAGACCTTTTGGGTGATGCTTGGGAAATGCAAATTATCCTCGAGAGATGACGCACCACCTACAGGCCAGAAGAGGAGCACCCCACTGCCATATTCCATGTTCCTGTTTTCTCCCTGGATTTGTAAGCAGCAGAAGTGATAAGGACGAAAATTCTCTGTTGCCTAATTAGTATGGAAGAGCTCCTAAAACAAATTCTTAAAGAAGATAATGATTTAGATCTTTCTCTATGACCTGGCTGTTATAACAAAACTTACAGGAACTTTCTGTGCACCTCTACTTCTACTGAAAGTGGCTGACTAAAGTTACTAGGAGACCGAGTGACACCAGGACCATGTAACATTTACTTTTTGGAAAGAAAACCAACCAACCAACAATTCCCCCTATCCCCCTCCCTCACCCCCCCCCCTTCCCCCCAAAACTTNTCCTGGATCGATGCCTTCTCTGACTGAATCAACTGATAGATGCGATCTCCAACGACCTCTGCACTCAGAGCATTTAAGTCCTACATTCAATTTTTTATTTCTTAATGGAGAATGAAAAGCTGAAAAATACTACTACAAAGAGTATTTTTCTCTCCCAAGCTCTTCAAAAACAAGGAGAGATGGGTTTGCCCAGAATGTCCTGTACCACAGTGTGTTTACTGTATTTGTTTTGGAGACAAATGTTTTGGGGGAGGTTAAAATGGATGTTTTTATTAGTTCATTTGTTACAAATCTCCCCCAGAGTCTCTGGTGGCTTGTTTTCAAGTCATCTTGCCCAGAAAGAAAGTTTTGGATAAATGCAGCAGTGATCCGAACAGCACAAGGAGAAAAAAATAAAAGGAATTTAAAGAGAAAAAAAGAAAAGAAAAGGAGGGGAGATAAACATCTGCTTAATCCAGGCAGCCACGCCACTTCACTGAGCTCCTTAGCAACATTAGGCAAATTCAGAACCTGGTGAAGTAGAAGAATTTTTTCTCTAGAAAATGAAATAATTTGGCACACTGCTGCACATCCCTCCTGCAGCACAAACCCAGGAAGTCACAGAACAGAATACTGTTCAGATCAGACTGACTCCCCACTAAGGTCTATGGAAAGAAGGGGGAAAGCACAACACAGCACGTTTTGGAGATTCAACAAGTGAAGGAGAAAGAAAGTCAGGGAGATAACACTCTAAGGACATCTGTTTAATAGATTTTTAATCCTGCAGCTCTAACCTCAGCCTCCAAAATCTCCGTGTTGCACCACAGCCATCACAACTTTAGGAGAGAGCACTAAAATTCTACCTGAATGCAGCTGTAAAAGTGGAGTAGTGTTATGCCAAATCCACTATGCTCTCCCTGTGCTAGGGTGCTCAACCCAGATTATTATCCTGGTTATTTATTTATCATCTCAGAATGAAAAATGCAAACATTAAATTACTGAATTTAATCAGAATCACCTTCAGGAAAGCCAGAACTAATAAGTATGTCTTTTAGCTGGACTTTTGCTTCCCAAGTCATTCTAAGAGTGGCCATGCTGAGTCTTTTGTGTTCACAAAATCTTTTCTCTGCTTCTTCACCACCCATTCTGAAAAACAAGCAGGGGGAATTAGAAGCCTGGCCAAGGAAAGGAAAAGCTCACCCTGTGTTACCTGTAACTTCCCATCACCTGCTGTGCCAGACAACGTACCTTGCATCATCCCAGGCTTGGAAGACAGAGAGCAAAGCTACATGATCTGAATACCTGGTCCCAGCAAAATTCCTATGGACATATCCCAGGCGTTTGCCTTCATTGATGAAAGGTTCAGGGAAACAGGTAGCTGCAGAGATGGTACATACAGCATCTCCCACACTGAAAGGAACCACAGAAGCAATCAGGATCATTCAGAGTTAGTGCTCCCAGCACCTGCTGCAGGCTGCAGATACCAAGGAAAACTTCCCTGCTAGAGACCTTAGGAATCTGGTCTTTATCTGCTAGAGTTCTTCACTGAAACACATCCCTGGAAGTGGATGTTAAATGAGCTCTATCTGCCCTCCCCTCCATCCATACACTACCTTCTTCCGGCAAAAAGATCCCTACAGTAATCACAGGACCCTACAGCCATCACAGTGACAAAGAACAGATCTTCTACTAAAGCAAAATGTGGAGATTGATGATTTTTCTCCTTATCTCATTGTTAAATTCCAGATCTCCCCACCTCTAGTTCACTGTTATGCCTAGGTGTTTCAAGTCCCACTCTTAATTCAGAAATATCCAGCCTCCACCAGGTGTCCAGGTATCCAGGTGTCTTGCTGTTAACTGAATTTTATGACCAGTTTATTGCCTACACTGGAAGTTATTTCTTCCCTGCTCCTATGAAGATTCAGTCACCTCTCCCCAGCTGCAGCATTTACTGCTCATCGAGATATATTGGTTTTGCTTTCTTGCACATGTCAAGAGGCTCAGGAACTCAGAGAAACAAGAACATGACCACTGAGACCACTCAACTTACTAAAAAATACAGCCCATGATCATCATCTTGCCTAGACGAGGTTCAATGGGAAGTTTGGCCAGGATTCTCCCAAGAGGCGTCAACTCATCATTGGAATCCAGGGCATCAAGCTCTGAAACAAGATCCCTTGTTATCAAAGAGAGTTAGCTAACCCCAGAAATCTTTAGATAAGAAATTCATACTTTTAAGTAGTTGTGTTTAAACGTAATCCCACTCATATTTAAGTTTAATGTTGGTTATACTGTTGCAGACCTGATTTTCAAAACTGCTTTGAAGTCAGACAAGTTTTACTTTAGCTTTACAGAATGTTTACTCCCTCCTCTGCAATTAGAATAATCACAATGTAATTCACGTACATAATTTTCCATTCCTTTTTAGTTTGCTTCTGTACAAACCCCTAGTACACTATTAAACCATCTATTATCTAATAAATCTAACCTAATTTCTGCCTCAGAATTTCTGCCTGTCACATCCAGCTGTGGAGTCTTCACTGCCATTGTCAAATCACAGAACCCTCTTCATCAAAAAGAGAACACCACAAACTCTCTCTTCCTTGAGGCTGTACCTGCCTTTCCCTCCTCCCATTACCTAAAAATTATCACCTATATTCATCCTCAAAGCTCCCAAAGGTTTTTTCACTAAAAAAAAAAAAGAAGCTTTGTAGCCTCAGCAATTAAATGGTTAAGGAAACACATAAACGATTCCTTGGCCACCATCAAATCCGTTTTTCCTGGTATCTATTGAACCCAAAAGCCTAAAGAATACTTTAAAGAATTTAAAGAATACCTAAAGATGAACAAGTTTCACCTTCCTAAGAACACACTAGCAGTGTACCTGCACTGAAAAATCACAGGTCATCCAGGAAAGGGAGGCACCTGCAGAAACAGCTGTTTGATGTTAGAACTGAAAACGTTTGCCTTTTCCCTGGCTCTGCAACTCTCAGCTGCACAGTATGAAAAGTACTAACAATTTTCAGAACAGAAAGTCATTAAACCTGACTACATATCCCCAGCTATACTTCTTCATTCTGGTCTCCCTCCTGTATACAAGCAACATAGGCTCAACACACAATTTTTCCATAAAATCAACAATCAAATAGATATTTCTGTTGTTAAAAATTGTAGGAAGTGCTTATTTAGTGACATTTACAAAGTGTGCTGAGGTTTGAGGTCACTTTTATGCTTTACATCCAAAGCACAAATTCAGAGTTCTTCACTGCTCTATTTTATTCATATTCTAGTTAGTTCCTTGAAGAGAGTGGGGAGACAACCCAAACATCAGTTTCTTCTGTTTTTCATGCATATTCATAAAATGGAGATTTCATTTCTTGACAAAATCTGAGATATTGGGTCAGCAAACCGTACAAAGTAGTAATTATTTAATAAACTACCAACCTCTGTTTTTCAGTACTTTTATAGAAGCTTTGTGAATGCCTCAAGCACTGGACTGAGTCTATGTCAAACACAGCAGTGCCACAGCTGGAAAACAGGAAACTGGAAGCTAACAGAAGTTACTGGCAAAACAACAAAACAAGCCTCAAGTTTGAAGGCTCAGGTTTCTTAAAGGAAGGACACTCTATTGGGAATTCAAGTATTTCTTCAGCTGCACAAGCCACTGCCACCCACATGATGCCTCCAAGTTGCCGTGTCAGCCAGAATATGCTGCTCCACCAATCCACCCAGAGGTGGTACAGCTGTTTCTCAGAGATCACATACACGGAAAACCCCTTGGAGCTAGTTCCACCAGCCCAGGATTACTACACAGCCCCGTGGGCACAGGGGTACCTCTCAGCGTGCGCTCTGCTTCAATCACCGCGTCCAGAGGGGGCGGCTCGATGGCTTTGGCCAAAAACTGCCCGATCCCTCCCAGCCGCAGCAGTTTGATGCTCAAAGCAATTTCGTGAAGTGGAGTTCGAAACATTTCAGGCGTCATGTGAGTCTGAAGTCTGGAATGAGAACAAAGTCCCATTTCTCTGAACACAGGCTTTGATCACCACGAGGGGTCATTCCACCAGCAGAAACCACTGCCCTCCAAAGTAAACTCAGTCTCCGAGCCCACCTGTTGGCTCTCTCTGTGCTCCTGGAACTTGGGCTCTTCTGTGACAAAATTCTGTACTTCCCCGTTCTCCTTTGGGGTAAATTTACACTGGGAGTGCAGAGGGAATAGTCCTCAAATCTCCACTGCCCGCTGTGGGTTTTAGCATGAGCTGACCACAGAGAGCCTGCAGGGCTGGAGCACAACTACCAGCATGGCTGTGTCCAGCCCCACGTTTGTTCTTTACAATCCTCTCCTGCTCGGATAAGGAAGATTTTCTAGTGCAGCTAGAAAAGATTTCAAAACACCTTGAACAAATACCCTGATTCAGCTGGCACCATATTTAGATGATTTCTCTCAAAAACCTATCTGTACAAGTCCACAAACACTCTTTCCTAGACACCAAGGAACTTGTATATTTTGGGTTTATATTCTCTGAAGAAAGGTAACCTTAAAACCATGATTACTTCAGTAGCCTAAAATCAGTTCACTGTCAAAAATTGCTAATTAAAATCATTGCACTGTACTCAACAACAGATCTAAATAAATTGGAGAAATTCAAGGAGAGTTTTTGATCAACTGAGTCTTTCAAGAGTTTACAAGAAGTTGAACGTCAGAACACAGCTATGCTGTAACAGCCAGAGAAAGGGGCACTGAAACTTCCAGGAGAGAGATCAGAGTGTAACTAGCAGCTGTGTTGCCTTCTCCAACCAGCAAAGAGATTTCCATGGCTCTGGTAATGGAAAAGCACTCTGGCAGAGAGGTCAAAAGTTTCAGCAACAGGGAATGTGCTAGAGCACCATGAAGGGGCTTCCTGGCCATGGAACAGGGATGAAGAGAAAAGTAACATTTGCTCTCCCTGCTTTTTACCACTTTCATGACAAAATGGCCTGTTACATGGCAATGCCAGGTGTCCCCAGTGTCTGAAGGCAGACTAGAGCCTTGTCCTCATTACAAAGCTCTTTTCCTTGCCTCAATTCCAAAGCACTATTGTTCTCCTCTGGAGAAGCTCAGTAGGTTGCAGTAACACCTCTTAATACTAAAGTCATGAACCATGTAACTACCTCAAACTATGGGTAAAAGCATAACATATGTACATTTTTTTTAAATCAAAGAACTGAGATATTTCAGTGTGAGCCATCCATCCTCTCTGTGCTTTCTGCAATGATTTCCCCAGTCTGACCAGAAGCAGCACCCAACAGTTCTGTGAGAATTCCCTGAGGGTATTTTGTTTCTGGAGATCACAGCCTCACCTCTCAAAGCGAGCTCTGCTGCACAAATGGAAACAGAATCCGGCTCGCACGCGCCCAGCTCTGCCTTTCCGCTGCTCCAAATTGGTTTTTGATGCCCAGACCGTGGCATAGTTTGTCATGTTGTTGTGAGCAGTGAACAGCTTCACTTTTTGCCTGTTACAGGAAAAACACCACTAAAGATCAAACGTCCTTCATCTTAAGCCCTGCCGAATCAGTTCCTATTTTGTGGCTTGCACTGCTTTTAAGAAACCAGCCACCCCTGAGCTTTGGTTAGTCAGGCACCAGTCTGGAAACTAAAGCATCACACTCTTTCTAAAGCACTGCCCCAAACTATTGCACAGAATAACATTCTCACAACTGTCCAAAATGCATAAAATTCTCATGAATTCATGTCCTCTCTGTGTGTTTTCTTAAAGAGCATGCACAGCAAGGCAGGAACTGTAACAGACTACAAACCTCTTTATCATCAGCCAGACAATGAGAGTTTGTAAAACTCCTTTGGCAGATAACATCTATCAAATTGGTGTGGAGACCCAGTGACACCTCACATGAATAGTGCCAGCATGACCAATCCAGTCCCCTGAGATGCCAGCATGGTGTGTCACTGTGCTGACCAGCTAAAGACAATCAATGCCAATTTGTCCCGGGGGAGTTAAGGGTCCTCCGACTCAGCTCAGGGAGCATGGGAACACAAGGCACTTCTGTGTGCTTCCAAAACCTCTTCTGCATTCCCTAGGGTAGGATTTATGAAACAAAAAGCTGCTTCATGAACTCACTTGCAAGAGTCGATAACAAAGACCACATCATTGATTGTAATGCTGGTCTCGGCAATGCTGGTAGATAAAATAACCTATAAAAACCAGGAAATGCAAAGTGACGTTATTTGGCATGAAAAAGCTGATAATGCCCAGCCAGATAAACTACAGAATTTATTTAAAAAGTCAGCAATATGCTCCCCAAAAGCCCAAGAGAACTGCGCACAGAGAAGGCTCCATACTTTGGTCACCCCAGGAGGCACAGGATCAAACACTCGACGCTGCTCCTCCAGAGGAATCTGGGAATGCAGAGGTAAAATCCGGTACTGGTGGCCTCCTACAACAGGAATACAAGAAGGTTGGTAACTACTACTACGTGAATCTCATTTCTTCTTTCCACAACATAAAAATTTCTGGCCATTCACTCTCACAACAAATTAGCTCCCTAAGCCACTCATCCAACTCCCATCTTCACACAGTCAGCAGTTTCCTTGGGAAAAGATGAAATATAACAAAACAGCTGCTTGTACCAAAGCGTGCGTTCATTTCTAGATGCTTCTGCATTGTATAGATTAAGTTCCAGCCAGGCAAGAAAACAAGGACAGCTCCTGGGACATTCAGAGTCCTGATATAAATCAGCAGAGCCTCAATGAGTTCAAAAGAGGTTTCTCTCTCATTCAGCTGAGCCATGGAGTGCTTTGTTTCTGGGCCATATTCATCGCTGCAAATAAGATTGCAGTTGGCCTACAAAAGAAGAATACCACAAAGGAAATCATATAAATTAATTTACTCGAACTATGGAGACTGGCTGGCCAGGCAAATATGAAAATGAGATAAGTGGGTAGATGCCTTTCAAGAAAAAATGGCCATTTAAAAAAAAAATTCAATTAAGTGGCCCAAACAAAAGTTTCAAACCTACAAATTAAAAGTTGAATAAAATTGATATTTTCTTGACAATCTGTGTAAGCATTGACAATGTCAACTGCAAGAGAAGAAGGGGCAGAATCTAAATTTTCACCCTAAAAAGGTACCACCAAGCTCATATTTCTCTATTTCTTCTTCCAAGGTTACCAGTCTTCACTTTCAAAAGCATTTCAGTTTTAGCTTTAAAGAGAAGAAGGTTGACGAAACATGAGAACCTTAGCTTCAATGAAAAAGAAATTCTTCAGTTTATAAGGGCAAGAAGAAAATTTAATTCCACTGCTGAAGTTAACAGCAATCTCAGATATTAAAAGTAGGAAAGCTGCTACAGATGTTTCACTTCAACTTGAATTACACTCAAGCTGGAGCACTAAAAATGGCACTTGTTTAATTTTTCATATTAAAATTCAAACATACATCGTCATCTTCACCATTTTCTTCATCCTTCTCTTTCTTCTTCTTTTCCTTTGGTGGAGGGACAAAGTGAGTCATTTGAATACAATCTTCCAGAAAATAATCTGCAAGGACAGACAGATGGACTCACTGCTGGAAGCCTGTGCAAGGGAACATAATTCTTTACACCACTTCTCAAGAGTCTCCTGAAATAAATCAGGACGTTTCAGAGTATGAATCCAAAATTGATAAAAACTCAAGCAGTTTCTGGAAGCGCAACCAAGGATTTACCTTGGACAGGAAAGGTTCTCCCATAGACCTCAATGATGGGACAGTTGAAGAAGTATTCACAAAACATACTGGTATCAATGGTGGCAGACATGAGGACAACCCTGATATCAGGATACGCCTGAATGACATCCCTCAGCACCACCAAAAGGAAGTCAGTCTGCACAGAAAGAGAATAAACATCACTAACGTCACATCTATAAAAAGCAGTATCTTCCCAAGAAACCAGAAGGAATTACACATTTACTGAGCAAGAGAAGTAACAAGTAGAACAAAAGTGTTCTAAAACCAGAAACAGTTGTCAGTGCTTTGTTTTGAAACTACTGCCATGCATGAAATAAGTGATTTTTAGGATTTCCAGTGGAAAGAAGGGTTTTTCTTTTCTACAAAAGTAGCGTGCTTCCTTCCTAACAATACACTGCAGCCCCATGTATTTTTAAACTTGGCTTATGTATAAAGTAGCTGTAATACATAAAATAAATAGGAATTACTCAGTGCAGGTGTGTGTGATGTTTGTAGTTCTGTTTAAATATGACATTTATTTAATTCTGCCATGCAATTAGTTAGGCACGCACTTAGCTCAACAGACAAAATTCCAATCTCACTCTCAATTTCCAAACTTGTAATTCACATCATTAACATACATTTAATAGGTGAAGAGATGCATCAGAAAAATGTGTGTTGTGATTTTATTCAAATGAGTCCCCAGATTCTGTCCAAACAAGCTTAAATAACGTCAGAACTTGATAGTTTCTCTCACTCTTGGTATGACAAAGCTGAAAACTATACAGAATAATCAAGGGAACAGAAAATGTTCGCCATTTCAAATTATATACAATACCTCTCCTAATTCTATCATCAACTTGTATTTTACTCCATCTAAACCCTGAATTTCAATGTGTCACTATCAAGACTGCAGGTTCTGTGAATGCCACCAGTAATACAACAGAGTCAGTAGAAACAGCACTCCAAAATAACAGTGTCATTCAGCGTGCTCCCTCACTTGGACAAGATGTGTTTGTACTGTGGTGCTCCATTTTCCAGAGAGGAGCAGGACACAGGGGATCCTAACAGGAAAACAGTCAGAAGGGCAGCAAGGAAGCACAGATCCTTGCTCTGCTACTTAGATAAGGAGTAATTAAGAGTTCTAAAAATCTTATCGAAGAAGGAAAACTCACACATCTGACATTCACTAAGATGGTTTCCTCTTGCATGTGGGCTACTACACACAAACACATAGAGAAGTTAAACAGAACAGAAGCATATAGAGATTAGGACTGTCATCACCAGCTCACTCACGTTAATGTCTCTCTCATGGATCTCATCAACAATAACATGACTAATGCCACGGATCCCAGTCTCCACCTTTCTCAGAAGAACACCTAAACCAGAGACAGTACGTAAATGTCCATGTAACAGTCCAACCTTCCCCCTCCCAGCCCCTGGTTTAAAAACCAGGAAGCCTGCAGGCTGCACACCCCTTTTCCAACTCCATCTCTAATTGCCACGCTTTCCTTTGTACAAGTGACGGCCAAGCCACGAAGCATTACCACAAGAGAGACTCTTCCATCTTCCCACCCAATGCTGCTTCCCCTTCTGTCTTTTAAGGACAACCAACACACAGCAATTTTATCTCTTCATGGGATTATTTCTGTGTGCTATCAGACCTGTATTATCAGACTTCTGAACAAAAATCTTAAATCTTAATTCTTCTTTGCACAATGGCACGTCAGCAAACTTTTATCCAAAAAAACCTTTCCAATCTTCTAAGCAGACTTCTTAAAAATTTTAATCTAACCGTATTTCTGCTTTTGCTGCTAACTCAGAGTTCAGACCCATGATAAGCTCCAAACACGAGGAAGCAATACAGACCTACAGTGCAGAACATGATGCTGGCGTGTGGCCGAGGGAGCACAGACTCGAACCGCACGCTGTACCCACAGCTCTGCCCAGGCTCTTCCCCCCTCTCATAGGACACACGCTCCGCTACGGAAACGGCGCTGATCCTCCGGGGCTGGGGGTGCAAAAGTTTTCCCTAACTTAATGAAGAGGTTTCAGAAGTTTATCACAATACCACTGAAAGTGATAAAGGAAATTATAAATGCTACAGGTGTCCTCCTAAGATTTCTTTACAAAGCAATCATTAAACATTAATATTGTAACAGCACAGGGTCTTTCTCACAAAGGAGGGATATAAGAATATATGGCAACTACCAGCTACCATTCCCCAAATCATTTCCCCTTGGTCTGCTGAGCGTTTTCACCCGCGCAAGGTTTAAGCCAAGTTATCCAAACTGCAAAGACATGCAAGAGTAACATTCCAAGTGAAAATACATATAATGCTGAGGTTTCTCTTACTTATATTGCTGAGAAGGTATCTTTATGAACCATGTCCTGCAATCATAATAAGGTTCCTCAACATATCCTTCAATCCTTCAGAGCCCAGTTGGATAGGGCTTGGAGCTACCTAGCCTGGTGGGTGGCATTGCTGACCATGGAAGGGTGTTGAACAAGATGAGCTTTAAGGTCCCTTCCAACCCCAACCATTCCATGGTTCTGTGATTTTATCCTAACTAATAGGTGATTTCTCATATCACCACAGCACTGCAGTGGCCACACAGGCCACACATTCCTCACCTGTGTCACCACTATGTTGCACTCAGCTGCTCGGTTGGTTCTGATGTAATCATCCAGGATATACTGGGGCACTTGAGTGGTTTTGCCACAACCAGTGGCACCACGGATGACAACAACAGAATTGTGATGGATTGCATCCAGAATTTCACTTTCAAAATTCTTCAGAGGTAAGGTCTCTCTCTCTTCTTGGATCTGGAAAAAAAAGTCCAGGACATTTCCAAAATCGCCAAAAATCAGCCTGTTCTGCTCCACATCTATACTCTGCCTCACTTTGCTACACTTTTCCCTTACCCAAAGGAAAAACTGCCAAAGAACAGGTCACAGTTTGTAGTTTTTCCTGACACAGCACAACTTACCCCCACATGCACCCCAGTGGAACATCCAGCACTTCTGAAAACGTGGTGTGTATTTGTGCTGAAATCCAGCCTTACACACTTTGTGTTACGTTCAACCCCTTCTGGAAAATAAAGAGCCTAGCGCAAGGATGACAGGTCACAGGAAACACACTTACCCTCTGTAATTCCCGATCCTGCTCCAGACGGTACATGAAATCACTTTTCAGATCCAGGCTTATTTGCTCCGGAGTGAGCTGCAAGTGCAAGACATTATTTGGAGGCTTTTTGACCTCTCTTCTTATCTACATCGTAACTTCAGTATCAGATCAGTCACACCAACACCGGGATCCCAAATAGCCATAACTATTAATTTCTGAATTTCATAACTAAATTTCCTGCATAACTCCCTGAAATCGGTTACGCCTCTGAGCTGGTTCATTTCATTCATTCCAGCGTATTAAACATTCATCTCCAAAGGAGTCTCTCAGAAAGACCGAGAACACTGAAAAAGAATGACTGTTTAAATTTAAACACTTTGACTGCTTGACAAACACACTCTATTCAGCAGTAAGCCAAGGAGGTGATGATTTAAACAGTTGTTTTTAATGTAAGTAATGAACTAATGTAAACACAAATCCACCTTTAAAACAGTAGCTGAAAAGGGGAAACGTTTGAAGAGGATTCATCAGGCAAATCCTGTCTTTCAACTGCAAAAGAAATCTGAAGAAATGCAAATTTGTTACCAAAGGGCTAGTTGTTTTTACTGCAAATAAGTCAGCTGTTCCAGTCAGAACTAGCACAGATAAGTCCTGAAGAGTTTTGAAGCTAGCTCAATTTTCAATGTCCATATTGGTTATGTGTTTTATGCAGCAACAGCTAAAATTACTACTTCCCTATAATTAAAAAAATCAATATATAACAATCAATACTAAATTATTGTAATTTATGGCAAAAAGTCCAGTAGAAAAAGAATTAAATTATTATTTTAATTATAAGCAATCTGAATATTGTAGGAAAATCTAGTTCCTGCCTCAAAAGTCTTTTCTGACCAGGTTATACTAGTCAGACCAAATTACCCTCTGAACTTAGCAAACCAGTAATTCTTTCCCTTCTCTTTCATTTTATCATGCCACATTGCTGCTTTTCATTTGTTCTGTGCTGAATGGGACTAGAAATGACAAAAAGTAGGGAAGTTGGTTGCTTGTGTAGTGGCATTGGCTTGGAGCAGTTTCTCCTCCCAGAAAAAGAGTCTGAGCATGGAAGTATAAGAAAGAGAAGCCAGAGAAGTATAAATGGCATGCCCATGAACTTACCTTGTAATTTCAATTATAAACTTTGTATGGGCTGCATGATAACAGAGAAAAGGTGAAACAAAGCAGAGAATTGGGACACTCAAGACACTGCTGCTCAAGACCTGATAAAACATGAAGTAAACACAAAGAACTCTCTGCCTCCAGGTCAAGGGAAGAAATTTTATCAGTGGACTGTCTTCTCCTTTGAAATGGCTCATACTTTAAATCTTGGTGGGGGAGAAGCATTTAGAAGTTCTGGAAGCATGGGAAAATCAAGCAACAGATCCATTTTTTTAAGCTGTCTTACATTTGCCAGCGGACCCTCATCAATATTGCAGCCAGTCCAAGGGTTCCAGTTGGAATGAGGTGGTGACCAGGGAACAACTCCCATATGACTCTGTCTCTGCGATGGCTCAAAATGGGCCAACTTTCCAACGTTGATCAGAACTGGATTACTGGGATCTTCAGGCTATAAATCCAAAAGCAGAGTGGGCAAAGACAGATAAATGATTAAACGAGCAGGTGTGACGTTCCGTACCGGAGCATCGAACCACACACTCACCGAAGGCGCGATCTCCAGGGAGAGTTCCCGTACAGTTTTTTGCAGATGATTTTCTAAGTCAGAAGACAGTGACACCTCATAGGGTTCCAGCTAGGAAACATTTGAAAACTACACGTCATTATACGCAAAACCACAGGCACTGGAAGCCAGAACTGTGGGCTATTAGAGGTGAACCATCAAACACCTCCTCGTGAAACGAGGCCAAAGATTATCATCAGTTCAGAATTCACATTCTTGAAATGTTTTGCCGACTTTTCATTGAATAAGGATTTGTAGGCTATTTTTAAATACCCGAGTTTAATTTCAGAGGAACACGTTCCCAAACTTGAAACCAAACAGCTAAATAACATACAATCCTTGGTATGTGCGTGTATGTACGTATTTGAATTGTCAGAAAATGCTCATGTGACAGACAATCCAAACAGCTGAGCCTAAACAGAAATATTCAAGCTTTTAGAAAAATTATACTGAAAATAGCATTTGTTACAAATCCTACTTCATTTAATAGAATGTAAAATTAATTACTGCTCCAATCACATACACATGAAGTTGTATTTCTGATCCAAATCACTCACCAAAACAGAAAGAGTTGCTAAAGAATAAAAATTATTAATAATTAACATAAAT
>WAAG01055838.1:71200-89114 GCA_013390105.1 Tichodroma muraria | reverse complement strand
TTTTTTTTATTCTTAGGGGGGTTAATTCAGCTGATTGTTCTACTTTACTGTAACTCTCATCTGAGGAGGAAATGAAATCAGGAACTCCTACACTTCCCTGAGTGTTTTGCATTAAGGAATGAGCCCATTAAAAAAAGCCAAAGGTTCTCATTAAAAGCGGAGAGCTCAGGTTTTACAACTGAGCAACAAAAGATGCAAGTTCATGTATCAGCATCAGAGAGAAATGGAAATAATGAAGTGATTGAAGGAGAGAAATGAGGAGATAACACAGTGTGGCAGTCTGGAGAAGATGGATTTAGAGCAGAACAAATAAACACTCCCAGAGTCTGTCAGGGTCATTCAGGGCTGGAAATGCAGCCCTGAAGAGTGGCTGCCCTTCCTGGGCTGGAATTCTGATTGCCACTGCAAACCTGTGGACAATGTCCCCTGCTTGTGGGGCTGAGCTGCCACCTCCGTGCTGAAAATGGCATTTCATGGTAATTGTGCAACTAAATGATCAAATACTTGGAATTGCAGAGTTAGCCCAAGGAACATGGGCAACAAACGGATCCATTTGGAATAAAACAGGGGATTCCTCCTTAGGAGAATTGGGTGTGTCTTGGCTGTCAAAGCACTGTCTGGGAGATGAAGCTGTGGAATACAAATCCTGTGCTTCTGAGACTGGGAGGGAAAAAAAAAAAAAGGATTTTATATCTGTATTCCTTTCCAAAGAAATGTTGGAAGGTGTTTTCTGACAGCAGCACCTCGTGTGAGGTCCCCTCCTGTGCTCAGCCCTGGGGTTTGTCCTACACACTGAATTTCACCTTTGTGAAGATTTACATTTATGTCCACAAGATATCTTAAATTTTCAGGAGCAGATGGGCATAAAATACTTGGGAAAGGAATATCCCGATGGGGATTGGGGCAGAGCAAGCAATGCCTTAATTGTCTTAAATTCTTCTCTGTTTAAAAACCACTTCATGGCTTTGAGTTTTGCAACCTCTGGGAAAAACGGGAAAAGGGTTTGGTGAGCAAAGTTCAGGCCAGCTGGAGAATCTGAAACATCCCACCAGGGAAAATGTTTCTTTAACTCCTGTGATTGTGTCAAGGAGAGAAGCACAACAGCCCAAGAGCTGGGAATGTTTTCCAGCTTCCTCTGGAGGCCACTGATACCCCTCCTGCCTGTTTATCCAAAAACTCCTGTGGCTCTGTGATTGGCAGGCCAAGAGAAGCGAGGTCTGTGCTTTGGAGATGTGAGAGGAGCACAGGCACCTCCTGCAGCTGCTCCCAGCGGCTGAATTTGGGAGGTGCTTGCTTGGATTTGATTCGTCTGACCGAGGAATTTATTCCTGGTGGTGACTCCAGCTCCTGATTGAAACTGTTTGTCTCAATAAAACCAAACGCTCCAGGAGTTAGTGGCTGGAAAATGGAAAATCCTGAGTCTAGTCCTTGCTGTAACATTGCTGATCCTTGACCTGAAGCTCAGCTCTGATTCCCTTCACAAGCATGTGGTGAAAACCGATTCCGAGTTGCCCAATGGAAAAAAAAATCCTGGAATTTTGATGGCTCTGTTCCAGTGAAACGATAATTTGCCTTTTGGGTTTGTGATGCCTTTTCCTCATAGGTTTGCTTTAACTTTTTGCAGTGGAGAATGCAGAATTTTCCAGCTGTAAATAGCAAACCTGGCTGGAGAGATGGGCTAAAAGACTGGATCTGCTGCTGAGACAAGGCTATTCCTGAGCCTTGGAGAGAGGAGAATTTTCTAAATAAAATGTTCTGTGAATCAGGTTTTGGCAAGCAGTGGGGGGAATGTGAAATCAAGCCGGGCAGGAAGAGGTTTGAGAGCTGTGTGGTGTAAGATTGCAAACCCATGAAATAGCAGGAGTTGGAAAGCTGGGGGCAGGGCAGGAAGTTTGTGTGCCTTGGAATTCTGCTCCTGTTACAGAGAAGCTTTACCTGACGATAACTTCATGAAAAATAGGAACAGCTCCTGTGGAGCCTGGCTGGCTGTGAGCTGAGGGTCTGTGGTTTCCCAATATTCCCCAAGCTCAGGGTTGTGTCCTCCAGCTGGGAGGACTCATGTGAATCCCCAAATCAGCGTTAGCATACAGAACTCTCTTCAGGGAAATATCAACTGAGAGAAAGAGTGGAAAAGGGAAATAGAATGGGAAAAGAATGGGGAGAAAAGACTGGAATTATGACACGTGTCTGTAACTCAGTACCTTTTATAACCACACAAAGTGTTCCTTAGTGATAAAGCAGCCAAATGCTGCAAAAGCTCTTCTTTTTTGTTTCTGGAAGGATTTTTCAGGCACTCCCACATCTGTTTGGATGTTTCCTGTGCCTTCCTTACCCTCATCAAAGCCTCATGCATGAAGCAGGCACTGGCTGGGACCAGCAGGGGAGAGGAGCTGCAGATAACCAGCTGCTCTGATAGTTTCAATTAACAGCATTAAATAATTTGTCTGGGGTTAGTGAACTAACAAGTGCTGATTAAGGATTAGATTTGACTCATTTGCTGGAGGCTCCTGATCTATTTAAATGCTTATTTCACCATGAGAGAGCAGCATATGTTTACCTCAGAGTGCCATTGAGGGAGCTCGGGGTAACAGCATCAGACTGAGATGTTGAGGGTGGCTGACTCCTGGCCTCGGTGACTTCACCAGGATCCAACAATAATATGCACGGTTGTGGTTTAACCTCCTGCTTTACGCAGCAAATGGGAATTTCCAGAAGGTTCCTGTTCCAGAGCCTGCATTTCTAACATCCCCTTAAAGAATAAATATCATGTTTTTCCAGAGAGGCTGATCTGCTGATGTTCGTAGACAAGGGGGGTGAAAATTTACCAGGAATATCTCAACTTCCTTTCGGAGAAGGCTGGTGTACTTGTAAGGCTGAAACCAGTCAGGGCTGTGGTGTGAATTGACAGACTCGTCCCAGTCCCAGCCCCTTTTAGCTTGGATCACCTTTGATTTGGGCCAGGCTGCTCCAAAGTTTAGGGGCGGATATTTTAGCCACGTGGGCAGGGGTCTGTGGGGTTTTAACCACATGGGCAGAGGTCTGTGGGGTTTTTAACCATGTGGAGAGGGGTCTGTGGGGTGTTTTGGCCATGTGAGCAGGGGTTTGTGAGGTTTTTAACCACGTGGGCAGGGGTCTGTGGGGTTTTAACCACATGGGCAGAGGTCTGTGGGGTTTTTAACCACGTGGGCAGGGGTCTGTGGGGTTTTTAACNGCAGAGGGTGGTGGGGTTTTTAACCAGGTGGGAAGGGGTCTGTGGGGTTTTTAACCACGTGGGAAGGGGTCTGTGGGGATTTTAACCACGTGGGCAGGGGTCTGTGGGGTTTTTAACCACGTGGGCAGGGGTCTGTGGGGTTTTTAACCACGTGGGCACTGCAATCATTGGCCAAACCTGGTCCCCAGCGTGCCAGGAGCTCCTGTGCCACAAACCCTCCGTGCCAAGCTGGGATCAGGCAGTGACACAGTGACAGCTCTCCTGGCTGGCAGGGCTGGCACTTTGCACATTTAGCTGATGATCATCTCGTGCCTTCCCACACAAACCCTCTCCCTTCATCTCCTCTGACAGCCAGGGCTGGTTTCCATGGAGCTGCTTCATCCATACCTTTAGGAAACCTTTTTTTTTCTCTTCCCCTATAGACATAATTTGAGGTTTCTATGGCAACATCTCGGGAGGGACGGGCTGTGATGTCTGCAGCAAGGCTGAAGTGATCCCTGGTACCCCCGTGTGTGGCAGTGTGCTCCTGACACTCATGAGGGCACTGTCCCCTGCCTTATTGCTTATCCTGGAATTCTGGATCCTGTCTAATATGGTGGAAAAAAAAGCCTGAGGGACTGCCTGTCTTAATAAAGCTCAAACTCTGAAAGTCACCATTCAAAAAGGGGAAAATAAAAAAGGAATATCAAGATTTGAGCTTAGCTGTGCCACGTGTGCAGCCATAAAGATGTCTGAGATGGAAAAGGAACGGTGTAATAAACTTCATTCTGTGGCAGTGAATATTCTGGAGGACAGTGATTCCTTGAGATAAGCTTTGGGTTTTAATATTTAAGGAGCTTTGGAAGAAATATATTAAACATAAATAGTTTAAAATATGATTGTATATCTAGAGAAAAAGAGTTTAAAATAAAAGCTTCCAGTATTTTTGGGAGGAGGAAGAAAGTAAAATATTCACTGTAAATTCTGCAAAGGCCAGGACCAACAGAATTGTGTAATGTCAGGAGAAGCAGGAAGTGGAGTTGGTTTGTGGTGGAAGCAGAGCAGAGATCAGGAAACGACTGGAGCTGAAATGGCAGAGGCTGATTTGAGCCTCTGAGAGTGGTGGGGTTGATCTGGAGAATGTGGAAATCCGGTGGAAAATCTGTATTGGAGCTGATTATAAAAGGATATTACACATTTTTGGGAGAAATCATGAGGGCAGGTCTTAAAACTCCCTGAGACAGAGGTTGGCCACATTCTTTCTTACAACACCCAGCTAGCTGCTTGAACTTTAATTTGTACTGACTGGGGAAGAATTTTTGCATTTAACAAAAACTTCTGATCTCTTATTTGTGTCACCAAAGAGTCAAGAACAGCCACGTTCATGTTCCCATGTCCTGCACAATCCCAGGGATGTTTCACTTGCTCTGATCGAGGGGATGGCAGCTTTGGATGCTGGCAGGGATTTCTGAATCACATCCTGTGACTTTCATCTCGCAAGATCCTTTGAAGAATGCTAGAGAAGGAAAAGGGGGTAGGAACTCTCCCAAGGAAATTAGTCCTGCCTGTGTCACTCCAGTGATTTGGGATTGTATTCCAGTGGAGTTAAGTGAGAGGAAAATGGAAATGCTCTGCTAATGACTCATCAATAGAGGGGGAATTCTGTCAAGTTTCATGAGTTTGGCTGAAGCACTGAATTCATTGGAGCGTCTGGAGGTGGATCATCAACTGCTGCATTAAGGAAATGATGCGAACCACGGAAAATATGATCCTTGAGTCTCCTGCTGGAGAACTGCAGCTCTTTTGTGTTCTTGTCACTCGCTTTCTCTGGAGCTGGAGGTGACTAACGTGGAGTGTGGCCCTGGAAGGGATCAGCTCAGCACTCACGTGCATCTCTGCTGCTGGCACTGCTGGCAGCTGCTCCACGCCCAGAGCTTCACCCACTTCCTGCGTGGATTTTCATTTTCAGCGAGTGAAGAGACTTGTGGACGTCAGTAAAATGAATCCACAAACACCAGGGGTTGTGTCCCAAAAGGAGGCAGAGGAGTCCTGTAACTTCATTCGAATAAAGGGAGAGGCCATGGGGCGTTTCCCTGGGGTCTCTCAGGTTTTTAGAGGATTCAGCCTCCTTTTTATCCCGATTTCCCAGCCGCATTTCCCTCTCCACCATTGGCTGAGATACTTGAGAGCTACAGACTTCCCAAATCACCCAACACAGGCTCCCTCCTAATGTATAGCCTCCCTTTTTCTTTTCCTTGTGTCAGTCAATGGAATTCCTATGGAATTTATGGTTCTTCCCATTACTTGTTTCACCTCTCAGAATCCAATTTTATTCATCAGCAGACCCACAGTTTGTAAAGACAAGTCCCTCATTCCTTCCATGTAGAAGCGAAATTCCTGCTGCAGCCCCACGGATAATTCTGGGGAGGTGGGAAGAAACTCCTTTTTATTTTTTAAAGTCTTTACACATCCAGTCAGGCTGCTGATCCCTCCTGCAGTGAGGAGGGATGTGTGGAACTACTTTTTGCTCCCGAAAAACCGCGTCTTTAACGTTCTTAGTGCCAGAGGAGCTCCTCTCACGTCTCTTTGCCTTCTGTCCCCAAACCAGCTGCTGCAGACAAGTGGCTCCTTAGGGGAAACACCATGAGGGGGACACATCAGGATGTCACCAGGACGTGCCTGAGACCCTCCTGGCAGCTGCAGGAGCAGCAGTTGGTGCTGCAGTTGCTTTCTGAGCTCGCTGAACCTCCGGGGCAAACCCCTGAATTTCCTGCAGATCGGGGCCAGCGTTGTTCCAAACGTGAATTTCTCCAGTCACAGCCTTGTTTGCTGCCTCTGGCTCTGACACCTCTCCTGGGGTGGCGCCGGGAAGGGAATCCTGGGATCTCCTGCCTGATTCTCCTGCTTTATCCACCCCATGATCCTCCCAGGAACGATCCGTGTGCTTCCACTCCATGCTGATGCTCCCACTGCCCCCTCCCTCTTTTCTGTCCATCCCGGCTGTGCCTCCCCTCCAGCGCCCCGCAGCTCCCAAAGGGGCCGGGATAAATGTCCCCAGCGCTTTTTGGCAGAGGTTTCCCCGATGGACGAGGCCAAAGGTGGCAGCCCGAGTTCTCTGCTGGGTGCTTAACCCTGTAAGTGCTGCACCGCCACGTGCGTTTCACACTGGCTCTTAGAGAGGTGTGCTCTGCCGGGAGTTTATTGTGTAAATACGGTAATTTTAGTTCAAAAATAACAAAAATTTAAAAATAAAATAAGATAAAATAAAATAAGATAAGATAAAATAAAATAAAATAAAATAAGATAAAATAAAATAAAATAAAATAAAATAAAATAAAAACAAAAAACCCANACAAACAAACAAACAAACACCAAATAAAAACCCCAACAAGAAACCAAAAGAAAGCATAAACAAAAAATAAAATATTGATTTTATTATTAATAAAAATTGCAAAATAAAATTTAAAACCCCCAAAAATAACAAACAACAACAACAAAAAAAACCAGTAAGGAGAAACGTGTGAACAGAGGATGTGCAGCGGTGCTTGTTGGTTGTAACTTGAGGGGGTTTTTTTTCATATGGAACTACAGCAGTTTCCTTAAAGTGTTTGTGAAGGGAACTGCAATAAATGTGGAGGAGTTTGCTGCCGGCATTGGAGTGTCAGTGCTAAACAGGAGAATAATCTCTGTGTAGTGTCGGTCAGTTTTGTAGAACACTGCTTCTTGGACAGGGGGGTGCAGAGGAAATGATGGATGTGGGTGTGCAGATTGTACAGACCAGTCTCCAGTAGAATTATCGGAATTATAAGGACCTCAGAGGCTTTTTATCCTCAGAAATAAGCTCAGTAGTGAGTGCTTCTTGTCACAGGTGGAATCGCTCAGAAAAATGTGGAGGGATCTCTTGAATGTGAGCTGTCTAAGCCTGTGCTTCAATTGATATTCACATCTTTTAGCTCATTAGTGAGCCATTAGAGTGAAATAATGGATCTTTGTCCCTTTCTGTTGTATCTAGCTCAGGTTTGGTGTTATTCTGAATTTCTGCAGTTATTCACCTGGGAGATAAATGTGATTTTCTGCACTGCTTAGAGACTCAGAGACAGAGCTGGGCATAAACCCTGTGCTTTGGGTGGTTTTCATTGGCCCCCATGAGCAGGTCACGCGTGAATAACAAACCTGAATTTGAGCCACCCAAACTGGGCCCTGTGAATGGGGCAGATCAGAGTCCCATCCTCTGCTGTCCCAGTTAGGAGCAGCTCCCTCTGCAATGGAGCCTGTGCTGCTTCCAGCTGTCCTGGCAGCTCTGGGGTCAGCTCTGGTGGTGGGGAAGGGGCTGGGATGCATTGGCTGAGCCCCTGTTATCCCACAAACAGCTCCAGTGCCTTTCCAGGGATTTTGTGCCACACTGGGAGGGAACACTGCAGTGTTGTGCTTTAATTTCATCTCTCCATTTATTTCTCCCTCTGTTGATGCCCTTACTTAAGAGTGTTTTGGTATTATTTTTTTTTTTAAAGGTGCTTTGAGACAAGTAATTTGTGGTTTTCTACTCTTCTGGTCTTAATTTTTTGGTGCAGGTTCATTAGAGAAAATCATTTTTGGAAGCACCTGCTGAGGAATTGTGTTCCTGCCAGGCTGCTGTCAGTAAATATCCAATTCCCGCAATAAATATCCAATCCCTGCAGCTGCCTTTGAGTTGGATGTGGGGAGAATGGGACGGAGATTGGCCAGTTCCTGCAGGTTCCCCACTCCCCGGGCAGTGCTGGCTGTGTTCACAGGCCTGGGCTGTGTGCTCACTCCCCCAGAGAACAGCTGCACTGCCTGGAGCTGACAGTCTCAGCCCTCCACCATTCCCGGCTGCAGAGGTTCCAGGCTGACAGATGATGATTATTTTTATTTGTGTGACAGGAACCTTCTGGATGTCTGGAGCAGATGCTGTTGCATCCTCGCTTCTTGAGGGGGAGAGACTCAGCCTGCTCATCCATCTGTCTGGGCTTCTGCCTCCTCATTAGGTGCTCTGAATTTGGGAATAAATGGGCAGGTTGTTGGCATCTGAGCTGCCTGGGGATGCATTTTCATGTCTCAGGCACACATCTCTTTGTATATTCAATTTATCTGCCCATTCCTAAGCTTGGAAAAGTCCTGGAACAACTCCTGCACAGCACTGGATTCCACTGAGCACAAGGACCTTGTAAGAACAATTAGCAATTAGTCTGATCCCTGTTTTGGTTCCAGCTGGGATCAAGCTCTGTCCTAAATCCAGGACAATCCCAAAAACTTGGTGTGGAAGTGGAAATTTCACTGAAATTTGGTGAAAGTTATGTAAAATTCAAGGATTATCTGAGCTATGACTGCAGGAACAAAGTCTGTGAGCACACACAAATCTCTTTCCCCTCCATGCCCCAGTTTTTTTAGGTAAAAGCTGGTAAAATTATTAATTATTTTTACCATTTAATGAACATTAATTACCCGTGCTGTACTGGAGGGGGAAGCTTAATTCACCATCTGCAAAGTCTCCTTGGGATTCTGATAATAATTCTTTGTATGGTCCAAGCAAATGCTTGAAGCTCCTGAGCTGCTTTCAACATGGCTAAACCCAGGGATAAATCATGAACACACTTAGAGGTGATTGCAGAGACAATTTCACATCTTTATGTGAGGATCAAAGATGCAACAGGTGCAATCTCTTAGGGATGAAATTTAGGATTATTCTCTTGGAAGTGGAAGAGAAAGGAAATCAACAGATTTTCCCCCAAAGTGACAAATTTGTCACAAAATCTGTCACAAAGTGATCAGACTTGCCGCTTTCTTGAGACGCAAATTAATATTTAAATAAAATTTTTACCTTTAAGAACTGCCTTGAGCAATTGGAAGTCAGCCTGCTCTCAGGACCACTGTAACTATGGCTGATCATAAATCCCATTGGTTATTTTAGACCCGAATCAACCACTTAGATCAGCTCTGAGCCTTAGATTTAATTACTGGATGTTATTCACGCTGATGTGCCAGCTAATTGCCAGATTCCAATGTATTAAAAAAAGACATTTATCTGATGCTTCACTGAGCTTCCACTTACCAGGGCTTTTCTTTCTGTTTAATATCTGCTTTTTTATTACAACCTTGCAAAGGTGTCATTGTGCAGCTTAGCCCGAGGCGAAGTGATGTGAGGCCCAGGAAGAAGAATTTTTAGAAAATAATCCTGTAAATGTCATTGTTTGCTCAGATCTAATAGATCTGGGAAGAAGTGGGAGTGAAAGAGCACGAAGGCAAAAATGAATGGCAGATGTATTTATAACTACTGAAAAGACCCTGCAAGAAGCTCAGCATTCATCCATGCAGAGGTTTTTGACTCAGATGCTGAGTCTGGGCTGAATAAATTTTGTAACTTAGAGTCAGAACTTCGAAAACCTGAATTCGTGGTTCAAAGATTTCAACCCTGCCTGCCTTCCAACTCTGTTCCAAATGGAGTGGTGTCACTTGGAATTGGCTTTTCCTCCCACCCCTCTCCTCGCTGGAGCTGGAATTTGAGCCTGAAAAGATGTTCTGCTTGTGAATTATTAGTTCAAACTTGGAAATAGCTTTATGCAGAAGTTAAAAAATAAAAAAACCCAAACACAATAAACTCTTAAATAAGACAAGTTCAAATTAGGGATGTCTTGGAAGGATTTTTCTTCCACGCAGGCATCCACACCCCTTCCCTGAGTCCTCTGTGCCTCCTGCTCCATGCACAACTCTGAAACGAGCAGTGCTTTGTATTTGGAACACCCAGAAACACCTCTGCTCCGAGAAAGGAGCCCTCAGATTTCCAAATTCAACCAGCTGGACCAAACAGATGAGAGATGTGGCCGCCTTTGACAGCTCTGAACCAGTTAATGATCAGCCAGAGATGACTGAGGCAGTTGGTTGAGAGGTTTCTTGAGGATCTAAGAGATGATTTTTGTGTTTGGCTGGGGAATTTATGGCAGAAAATAGCACTGTCCACCATGAAAGCTCCTGGCAATGTTTTGTGGCAGCTACACCAGTCCAGACTCTTGAGAGGCTGAAAGAAATGCATTGTTTAAAAGCAATACCTGTGTTCAACAGGATGGCAGAGGCAAGGAAGACTTTTGAAGGAAACTGGTGCCTCTTGTGGCCCTGTGCCAGCACCCCTGGGCTGGGGAGGCAGGAATAGGAACCTGGAGCAGGTGTAAAATGTCCTTTTAGGGGTTCAGGACACAAGCCTGGATGAAAAAGTGATCCCTGTGGGAGCCCCAATCACCATTTAGATGGTGAAGCAAACAGATTCATAACATGAATTCCATGTGACTGTGGAATCACAGAATATTCTAAGTGGGAAAGGGACCCACGAGGATCACCGAGTCCAGCTCTTAAAGGGACTGACTCCACAATTTTGGTATTTTTAGCACCCAGCTCTGACCAATTGAGCCAATTCCAGGGATGCCCTTTTGCAAAAAATATCTGACAGATAAAAGCCCCTTTTTAGGTGGGTGAAGGAAAAAGCACAGCCTCTGTACCAGGTGCCTTTTGGTGCTGGGACATGTGGCTAATTTGGATTATTTTTAAGATTATCTGCTTTTCCTCTCTTCTCACAGTGTTGCATAAAACAGCATCACCTTGCAGTCGTCACGGCCCTTGGTTTAAGATGGAATTTGATCATAAATTTGTGTCCTTGCATTTGGGAACTTACCCTGCCTGAAAATCCTGGTGAACGCACAGCAGCGGCCATGAAATTTGGTAGGAGCTGTAAACAAAAAAAGCAGAGGTGCAATATTGAAGTAGCTAGATTTATGTTGAACTCGAGAATATTTTCCTGTTGCCTGAAAATTGAGTTATGGTTCAGACAGGGTAGGAGAGAAATTGCCATCAAGTGTATGACAGAATTGGAGAATTCTGAGAATTAAAGCTCAGCAAACACCGGTGGCACCCCCTGCCCAAATTTAATAAAGAAGAAAAGGGCAGTGAGATTATCAGACACATGAATTATTCATTTTCAGCAAAACAGATTTTCTAGCTCACAAGCAGCTGGATCCCAGTGCCTGCCTCAGCTCTGATCAGGAAGGAGAAGCAATAAGGAATTACTTATTTTCTGTTTTCCACCTTGAAATGGATGCTTGTTTTGCGCTGAAGTTGCTCTTGGTGACATGGAATTTTCAGCTCCCAGAATTCTGGAAGTCTCCTGGACTGTACATTCTGAGAGACTTTTGAGATCACCACGTGCCTTATGTTCTTTCTTAAATTAAACTTGTACAGTTCCAGCACATCAGGCAGCGCTTAATCTCAATTCTATCTGGAAGGAAACTGAGACAAAATGTGAAATGGCTTTCTCTGAAGGACAAAGGAGTAAAATGCAGGAACCCTGATATTCCGGCTCTCAGCAAGAGTATAACCACACCTCATCTGCCTGGATTTAAGGAAAAATAAAGCTTTTTTTGGGGTAGTTCTCCTCAGAAGTTACACTGGGTGCAAACTTGAATTGTTGAGATTATTTACAGGGCAGGCCAAGGATGTGTGGTGTTCCCTCTGTGCTGACAGGTAAAACCTCTTGGTGCTACTCAAACAAAACCTCACTTCTGGGTGCAAATCTTGGTGTGTAAAAATAGGAATTATGGTTGTTTGATGTGATTTAAAACCCCAAGCAGCTGGAGAAGCATCACCTGTTGGCTTCTGTTGCTACGTGTATGTTAAAAGGGAAGGAAAGCAGAAAACAAAGTTCTTTGAGGTGATGGTTCTTAGTGGAGTCTGTAGCTCTGGGGATACTGGGAATTGAGTCCTGCTGGGCACTTCAGTGTGAGCTCCCCCGAGCTCCTCACTCTGACCTTGATTCTCTGCACAGTTTAACCTTGCTTTCCCCAAGAGCCTCACCGGAACATAAAAATGATAATATTGGGGGAGGAAAAGCAGATTTCTGGTGACACAACCTGACAGCTCCAAGCTATTCCATTAAACGATGACCGTTCTATCGAACAACATCCTCAGCAACTGCTGGGATCTGGGTCAGTGAGAGGCTCTGGCACTGAAGCTGTGTGTGTTTACTGGGATTATTTACAACCTGTGCCAGCAGGGGATCCTGCCCCGGGCATCCTTGGCAAAGGAAAACAAAGGAAAATCGCTGCTGGGAAGACGCAGCCTGGAGGGTGGTGTTTGTTCGGGCAATAGCTGTGGTTGTTTTAAAGATATTCGGGATTCACTGCGTTTATCTGGTGTTTCACACCTGCAGGCGCACACTCAGGTTTAAATTCCTGCCCCAGGAATTCAGTTCAGCGAATTCTGATTGTACACGATAAATGTGGGATTTACTTTGTGACGGAGCTTTTCCACACTCATTTAGGGTAACCTCAGCCTGGCTGGAGGTTGTTAATTATCTACAGATAGAGGCTGCAAGTGTGGTAATGCCTTACCTATGTTACATGTTTTATAACATATACTGTTATAAAATCATGTATATTATAATATATACATATATTATTCATGTTATAAATTATGCGTATTGTTGTACAAACCAGAACCATGGGGATGAGTTTTCTGAGCATATTTCATGCATCAAACACGTTTTGGGGCATGTAATACACACCGAGAGAGAGAGAGATTTGTCTGTGTTGTCTGAGCCTTTGTTTCAGCTCAGAGCAAACCCCACCAGGTGCTTTAGGAATGCTGGATTGTCCTTTTGGGATGGCCTGACTCCAATTTACATTCGTGTCTGGCACAGAGCTGGGGCTTGCTCCTGGCTGTGCCTTCCCTGCTGCTGCCCTGGCTGATCCAGGAAACTCAGATCCAGGAAATTCAGATCCAGAAAACTCAGATCCAGGAAACTCAGATCCAGGAAACCCAGGGCTCTACAGCTGAGCCTGAAGAGAATAAATCACTGTTACCTGTGGGTCATGGTTTTCTACCAACCGCGTGGTTGGAAGTGGAGTTTTCAGGAGTATTTCTGCTTTCTGTCTCATGCTTAAGACAAAACCAATCCTGAAACGAGCGTCCCCATCTTCCTTTGTGGAATTTCAAGGGGAAGAACACATCTTTGTCCTACAGAAATACTGGGGAAGGGAATGTCTGCCAGGAAAAGATTTAAGTTTCATTCTGCACAAGGCCAAATGGAAACCACCAAAACTATCCCTGAACTCCTCACACAGAGAGACAGAAAGGGATCTTTCCTATGATGTGTAAACTCATTTTATACTAAATCTATATAAATTTATAAATACCATTCCTGTCCATCACCTCAAACCTCCACGACTGCAGCAATGCTGCTGGAGCCCGTGCCTCCAATTAGGCAAATGCCTGAGAACAACTGGCAGTGTTCCTCACCATCCCTCCAAGGTCCATTCGGAAAATACTTCGTGGACAACTGAAAACCCTTCTCCTCCAGCTGCCTGTGCCATTCACAGCCCTAATCCTGCACTTGTGGTGTGGAAATGAAGCCACCCAAGGGCAGCTCCCCACCCCCAGCATCCATTCGGTGTTCACGTATCATTGTCTGGGTGGGGAGCAGATCCACATCTCCCCTGTTTGTGGGATGCAGGAACTGCCATTCCACTCTCAGTTGTGCTGAGCAGGGAAAGCCTTTCCAGGCTTGGCTGCTCTTTGTACAAATAATTCACTGCATCTCCCTCGAATGAGGAATGACTGATCTTGTGAGAGCCTCAACTACTGGCCGGGAGAGTGCTCTGTAGCCAGACCTTCCTTTAATTTGGGAAGTATTTGTTTTGTCCAGGTGCTGAATGGAAGCAAACGTCCCAAGCTGGCTGTTCCTGCCTGGGTTCAAACCAGCCAGCCTGGCTGGGCTGGGCTCCTGGAGCAGGGATTTTACCTGGAGAGGGGAAATGCATTGTTCAGAGCCCTTTTGTACTCCCAGGCTTGTCCTCCTGTGCTTAATGGTGTGTTGTGAGCCCTGATCCACTAGGTCAGTGCTGTGCAGGGAAAGGAATTCCATGGGATTCCTGCACCAACAGCAGACCAGACCCCAGGCTCCAATGGAAATTCCCTCTAATGAATCACCCTCTGTCCTGTGATGGACTGAATGTAATTAATCTTTGATCCCCTCATTAGATTTAGGAGAAGAAATGAGCTTCCCTTGCTGATGCTCAAGCAGAATCACTTGATCAGCATGAGCAGGCAGAGCCAAATAATTTCCTTCACTTCTAAAACATAAGGAGAACTCAGACTGTCGAACAGGTTCTGAAACCTGTGCCCTGCTGCTGTCTCCTGATGGATTAGCACTGCCAAGCCATGACATTGATTTAATTTGTATTGTTTGCTATCCTTGGCTCCACTGTCCCCTTGAATTTGGAGAGAGACCAGCGCCTAAAGAAATTAACTGTGAAAGTACTGCCCTAATGCTGAGAAAATGCTCCGCGTGCTGAGCTGCTGGAATCACATCTGACAGCTCCTGGAACTCTGGGGGGTATCTGAAGCATCTGGGGACTGCTGCTGTGCGTGAGGTCAGAGCTGAAATGCCTGGTGGAGGTGGTGCTCTGCTAGCAACTATTCATGGGTTGCAGTCTTCAGAGGCTGTTGCTGACATGGGAATTGTTTCTTGTGAAAGGGAAGGCACAAATAGATATTAATCTATATTAATGCCTTCTATAAACACAGTATCTATATAGATTAACCCCTGAGAAAGCCGTTTTTTCTCATCTTTTCAAGTGTTGTTAAAATGGGCAGGGATCAATATGTGATAGAATAAATATTCATCAGGTTCTGGCTCTCACGGCAGAGATTGGACACAAATTGTTACCCATGGGGTTAGGGATGGCAGGGCTGTGATCCCAGTAGGAGCTGAGAGCTGCTGCTCCCAATTTTTTGGGATGGGTGACCTCCTGTGCTGCACTTGGCACTTGTGGGCACTGGCACTAGAGGGATGTGCACACCTGCTTCTAATTCAGAGGCCAAAACCCAGATAAACTCAAGTTCTATACCAGAAAGAACTGACACAATTCATCCAAAAGCCGATTTTCCCACTGACTGGAATTTTAATTGAAATGCTGCACCGAGGAGGGAAAAATCGAGGTGAGCATGAGCCAGAGGAACGTGTGAACCTCCCTTTGTCCCAGACTGTCACTGGCTTTTCTTGCCTGTGAAATTCGTGTGGTCTGCCTCGGAACAGTGCTGGGGTTCCAGAAAACATCACGTGCAGGGATCAGGTGTCACCCAGCCCAAACCAAACGGGCTGTGCCTGCCCAAGGGACAGCAACTGCTGGCAGGGAGGGCACTGAAATAAGAATTTACTTGACACGTGCTGCTTGCAGCAGGTTCTCATCTGTGAAATTGTAATAGAACTCATCTAATTTAATGTACAAAGAGCAAAATATGGCTGAGGTCCTTGCCTGAGATCCAGCTCCAAGGATAACATGTGCTCTTTCATAAGGATTTTTAGAATGTGATATTTTAGAATAAATGCAGATAAATTATTCGGGTTTTCATTTAAAAATCACAAAATTGCTCCAGAATTTTCACGAAAACATCCCAACCACCATCACCATCAACAACAACAACAAAAAAACCCAAGCAAACAAACAAACACCAGAAAAAACCTCCACAAAACCAACCAACCAACCAAAAAACTAAACCAAACAAACCAACAAACAAAACCCAAAACAAATCCTTGCATGTTTTTGAACTTTGGTAAATCAGAATTTCGACTTAGCAGGGTCATGCCTGAATTGCAGGTTCCTCCTGAAGAACCTGCCACTCTCAGCTGTGTGCACGGGAGGGGAAATAAGTTGAAAATGATGTTGAACTATGGGAAAAAGTGGAATTCTGCTTGAGTTCTTCCCAGGCTGTGAGTGCTCCAATCTCCCTGCCTGGTCTGGCAGAGCTTCTGCAGCCATCTGAGTGACTTGGTTCATCTTCTGAAGAAGCTGTAATGTATTTCCTTTGCTTAAAAACAATTGCTTTTAATCAATAAAATTTTTTTTTTACTGTGTACTCTCAGTGCCAGCTACTACTCTGTATTCACCTCCCATTTTGCTGTCCCTTAAACCCATGGGGGAGCCCCTATGGAAAAGTCTGACAAAGAATCTGGGCTGCCACAAGTTCACGTTCTTCCTTCAGGGAAGCAATTTTAATTTTTTTATAGGACTTTTCTTTCCTAATTGCTTCATTTGCAAGCTCTTTTCTGAGGGCACTGGAGCACCCAGAATATTTGAAGAGGAGAAAGGCTGTTGATCAACCTGAAGCCGAGCTTTATTCCAGCTTGTTGCTGGAATAAATCTGTCATTAGACTGATCATTAAACTGCAGGAACAGTCATTAACCGAGGCTGGGGAGAGGGTGCTGCAGTGGCTGGGACAGAAATAGTCCTTGCTCAGGCTGGAATCTCTCACTCTGGGTCAGGTGCTGGAGCTGGCTCTCAGGGCAGAGCTTCTCTCTTTCCCCAGAGCATCAGGCAGGTGACCGGCATCCCCTCTCCAGGATAAAATTGTGCCGGGAATGCCGGGGTGTAAATGAGGGTCGGGCACTAATCCCTGGAGTGCTTGGAGTTAAAGGGGCAGTCACGGTGCTGGTGCCTCGCTCCAGAGGAGAAGGACTCCCAGGGTGCAGAGAATGATTTCCTTTTTTGTGTATAAAGGAGGTGGGAAAAGGTCCTTTCTCCAAGTGAGCTCCACTGGAGTCCGGTGGGGATCAGGGTGAGAAATCAGCCTGGTGACAGCACCAGCTTCTCCTTGGGTAACAAAGTGGTTACCAAAGCTGCCCTGGCCCAGAGCAGCGTGGATGAGCCTCTTGTGGATTAATTAGAGAATTGCTGTGGGCGTTCTGAGGGTTTGCAATGCCCACTGTGCTAAAGGATCATGCCAGAACACGAGCTTTGACCCTCATTTGTACTTGTTGATTAAATGAGGCTCTCGTGCAGCTGATGAAAGATTCCAGGAGATCAAACTCATTAATGCACGGAGCAAACCCCCATGGTACTCTCCAAAGGGCTGCTCCTGCCTTCCCCCGGAGCAGGGAGGCGTTTGTGTGAGGGTTCACATTCTCGTGGTTAAAATTCAGGAGTGATACTATGGGAGTTTGATTCCCAGGTGGCCTGGTAGGAAGGTGAAATGCAATTTTTGGGATTATGAGGTAGCCAGGGATGCTTCTGACTGTGTGGTGATGAAGTAGAAATCATGGCAAGATGTTGGAGAAAAGGGATCTGCCCCTGAGGCAGAGAAGTTGCAAAGCTACCCAAGCTACTTTAGAAATATTGGCATTTTGTCTGAGCTGTAGATTTCTGTTTCTTGGACTTAAAAAGAAAACAACAAACCGCATTTATTTGAGTTTCTCTTTTTAAGTGGGTGTTTGTGGAAGGCATTCTGTTTGTGTGTGTGCCCCTGGTGCATGGATACCAAGGTGACAGATTCTCCAGAAATCCATCTGAAGAGCTGTCAAGCTATTAACTTACAGAATGAGCAGAGCAAAAAGGACAGTGCAGAAATTAAATATAGCACTTGAGCATTTAAACTGCTCTGTCATTTGATTGAAATGTTTCCTTCTCCCTTGTTCCTGCTGCTATAAATCTTCCTTTCCTGACACATTATCTGTGTCCTAGATGGCAGTTTCTGATGTTCAGAGTTCCTGTGAAGTTTATTTTCAAACAAAACCGAGGCAGTCCGTGCAAGAATAACTATTTTGATTTGGGTTGACAAATATTTTCTAACCTGAAGCTAATATTTTTAAAGGTTCAGGCTGTTGAACAATGAAAACTAAAGCTGTGTCAGGTTGATTTAGAGACGCTTGTGTGTTGATTTTTTTT